>JAOXYD010254576.1:0-16178 GCA_028565735.1 Pinacopodium congolense
TCCAAGCTCCAGAACAGGCACTTGGTGGTATTTACAGTGTTCTTAACCAGAAGCGTGGCCATGTGTTTGAGGAAATGCAGAGGCCTGGAACACCTTTATACAACATAAAGGCATACCTTCCTGTTATAGAGTCTTTTGGGTTCTCGGGTACGTTGAGAGCTGCAACATCTGGACAAGCTTTTCCACAGTGTGTGTTTGACCACTGGGAGATGATGTCAGCTGATCCTTTGGAGTCAGGTTCTCAGACGAACACTCTTATTGCTGAAATCCGGAAGAGGAAGGGTTTGAAGGAGCAGATGACCCCACTATCTGAGTACGAAGACAAACTGTAATTCAGTTTGCAGTGATTTTAGTCGGACTTGGTCACGTGATGACCTTGCAAAGGAGATTATACCAATGCAAGGGTTTAAGAAAACAGACCTCAATCTGAGACAGGTCAAGGTCTAACCAAGTTACCATTCAACGTGAAGACGTGAATGTTTGTGCTGCTTGAATTGCGATGTCATTTTTGATGTAACACTTGTTCATCTAGCGCGTGGTTTTAAAATTTTGTTAGCATGCGTTATTTAGTGTATGATTCGAATATTGTGCTGTCCGAAAAAAAAAAACTGTTTAATTTTTTGGTTTTTTGTTAATTTATGAACTGTTTAACCATATAATATTGATCGCGTTTTAAATTCTATGTCTACCTGTTTGACTTGTAATTATTTTGCTCTTCATTAAAGTGCCCTAGTTACTAATGGCGACTAATCTGCTCTTAACGCGATTTAAAAATGTATGAATCAATTGGAGTTTTCAATCTAATTTTGCCGCTATTAGTCATCTTCCTCCTGTCCTTTATATGGGTGCTAGATTTATCGTTCACATCAACAAAAATAAGCGTCACCCTTGGAGTAGAATGATAGATATTTGCTTCTAAAAATGAAGGGGCAGTAGGAAGATTATTCTCATACCAGATTTAGTCAACAAAAGTGTTAAAAAAGGACAGAAAATTTGTACTTAGGGGATAATTTGCATTGGTGGCTACGTGTAGTGGTACTTTTTGCCTCTGGATACAGTTAAGACTTCTAGAAAGGATTACTGATCTAAGGTATCTTTCCAGCCTTTCGGGCAATGCTATACTAATAGTTCCAGATCCTTGCTTGAAATCATAGGTCCACTGTGATTAAATTTGACCTAACATCAACTGTAAGAATCTCTCTGTATAGTAATTAAATAAATCTTGGGTTACGAAGTTGGTTGTGGATCACTTCTATCAATTGTATGTCTTTATAACTTCCATAGGTTCCTTGATTATAACTCGGTATTCAAATTCCAAGAACATTTGCCATGTATTTCAGGAAGAGCCTTGAAGCATTAGCAAGCAAATGAAGTTAATCTTTAGGACTTTCGTGAATTATGTCGCAGAGTTGACAATGTCAAAGAATTGATAAAGATTTATAATCCATGGTTTTAGCTTCCCACTTGACGTAGAAAATACCATACTTAGCTAAGGAAACCAGGAAACTATAAATGAGAAATTATTATTAGCTTTTTCTTCGTTATACCATCAAATTTAGGAATGGGCTAAGTGAACTCAGGCTTTAAAAAGACCAAATCAGAATCCAATTTTAACTTACAGGTTTATACATAAATTAAAATTTGTGGTGATATCAAACCTTATAAATGTAGAATTCCATCTCGTTGAACAATCCAAGCATAACTTTCAAGTGTAAAGAATGCATAATTGACTTGTTATTTCCTCAATTTTCTCTTCCTGTAAGTGTTGCACTCTAATATAGTACATTATCCGGATTTACTTCTATCATTTCTTTGATCTTGAGTCCAACTATACGGCCCCTTCAATTGGCTCCCATTCATGACCCCCTATAATTTGTCTGTACAATTTATTCAATCTCTATCAATAAGATTCGTACAACACTACAACACAATTGATACAACGATGTATTCAAAACCTACAGATCATATGTAATTTAAGATCCATTTATGTCATTGTATGAACTATATTATAATGTTGTATAGACCATATCTATAGAGATTGTACAGATTGTGTAGACAAGTTGTAGGGGCTATGAGGGTGGGCTAATAAGGGTGACCGTGTAATTTTTCCCTTTTTTGAAAATCTCCAACCTATCCTTCATAGTTAAAAATGATATTCCCATAACAATGCATAAGAAAGATCCTATCATCCATTAATAAGCTCCCAACGGACAACTTACTCTTTAACTATGTCAACCATATCATTGCTTGTGCTGCAAAATTATTGTTAACAACTTCGTTTCAACGTTATAATCTATCAAACAATCAACAAACATAGTGGTTAGCAGATAACTTATATGAGTCATCATATCATAAATGAACCCACAATTTAGAAGCATATTCAAAGATTACATATGGCAAAATAAAATAAAATAAAAATAAAAATTATCAAAATATATTTATTAAACATTTTTTACTTAAAAATGTGACTACATAAAGTCTATCATTTGTGAATATAATGTGATGTCATACCATGTAATCATTCTTTAATTTTTAAATATCCACATATTTAATATGATTTTTATTTATCTATCACAAACTTACAACATATTCAACATCATACTTATTTTTGCAAATTTTTTTAAAATATACGTTTTAAAATGGAATTATATGTAACGATATTAAAAGACAACTAAAGTGACATAACAAATCTTGAAGTCAATATAATCAATAATTGAAAGTGGATATAATGCCAAACAATTGCCTTTGTAAAGAAATGCATAAAATTTTGATGATAACTATAACAATTGCCTTTGTAAGGAAATGCATGGAAATTTCATAATAACTATCTATGGTGACCATTTGTTAATTATTTTTTGTTAGATTAGTCATCAAAAGCATCTGATCTCCCTATTTCAGTCCTCTTTGATTACATATATCTACATGTCTTTTCAGATGTGAGGTTCCACCTTTTAAACCTCTAACAAATAAGTTATGAAAGTAATTATACATCTCCATAACCAATCCCTCTTTTGATTTAGTATTTATGTAATGATTCTAAACATCACTCCTCAACTTTAAAGAGCTTTTTTTTTCTTCAATCCCAATTGTTTTTGCATTAATTATAGGAACATCATTTTATTGGGATAAATTACCTTTTATATGTGGATGATTTGAAATTTTAATTAAAATGGATTATGTCGAATAATTAGCTTTATCCATATGAAACCATGCAGCTTATATAACACACATGAAAAAAAATCATGTAAGAAAAATGGAATTAAAGTAGTTATATGTGCATATATGCATTGTTCAGATATGCATGCCATTTAGATGTGGACTACTACATGTTTATCTGCTTTTTAAGAAAGAAGAGACTTTTAACTTAAGAGGATTATTACTAATTTAAAAATTATGAATCAACCTGTTGGCATTTATTTGGCATGGAATAACTATTTGTCACAATAAGTATTAAGCAATAGGCTACGAAAACAAAGGGACTATATTCTCACAAAAAATAGAGAGATAGAATAACAAAATTGATACTATTATAAAAAGATATAAAAAACAACATTCTAGCCCCTTTTGCCATTAACCACAAATTGCATATGCAGATTGACCAAGTATTAAATAGTTACTTCAAATATAAACCTACCATTTATAAGAAAATTTAAATTTTAAATATTACAAAACAAAATAAATTAAATATAAATTTTTGTCAAAATATCTTTTTCAAGTACCTCAAGACGTGACTATATAAAGTCCAAATATTGTTAATATAATGCAATGCCATAGCCATGCAAATCTTTTTTTTTATTTTCATTTGTTCATGTATATGACGTGATTGTTACTTGCTATTATTAATAGACAATATCTTCAACATCTTACTCTTCTAAGCATTATAAATTCTAGAGATATCTTTTTTTTAGTGGTATTCGAAGTAGGGATATTAAAAGTTGGACAAAGTGAAGTAACAGGCATCCTAAAGTCCCTTACTTGTTTTACTCTTTATGTAATGATGTAGAACATCACTTCTCAACTTCGAATAGTTTTTTTTCTTCAGTCCTAATTGTTTCTTTGTTTATTATATGGTTATCATTTAATTGGAACAAATTACCTTCTTGACACGAACCTTAGGCTTCTAATAGTCAAAAACCTGAATATATGAAAAAAGTATAGTTAGGAACATTTTAAAATTAGATAGACCTTAGCCAAACCTGCCAATTAAAAGTAGAGTTATGGAAGATTGATTGTACAAGTTGCCTTGATAAGATTATATTTGAGTTCTTAGTGAAGAACTAAGGGAAAAATTTCTCATATAAAGAAAATGTTTCAAATTGATTTAATAAAATTATGATTGTTATGAAGTGACGGTTGAATACATTATAAAATTTACCAACCCTAAACATTAATCTAATGGAAAAATTATAAATTATATAACTAAAATAAACATAGATTTCTAGAATATTGCAGCTAAAAGGTGGTTAGGTCAGGGATAAATGTCACTATTGTGAAGGGTCACTGTTCTTTCATCTTTTTCTAGGACCATAATAGTGATTCTTGAAAGCATAATGACATTTTTATGGGGTACCATTTTGTTCCTCTTCTTTTTATTTATGAGGTTTCACTTTTCATTTGTGAGGAAAAGAATGACACTTGATAAAGGAGCATAACATCACTATTCTTGTAGGCTATTTACCTTTTGACATTAACCCAACATGATGTCTCTTTCTCTAGAATCATTGCACTTTGATTGATACCATGCCATGTTGATTGTCTAAGCTTAGCTCCTCATGTACAATGCCTCATTCATCTCCCAAAACATACGAATAAATGATAAGTATCGGCAATGGATCATTTCTTTCTTATAACAAATCACAATGATGGCTAGACATGTGTATATACCCAAATTGATCTCTATTATTCTCCTATTCTTCGAGATGATTTTTCTTCAAATCATAACCATAAATCCTCTTAAATACTTGACATAGACTTTCCTTCCTTAGCTATAACTTGGAGTGCTTCTATATTGAAAATCTTTCCTTCTTCATATGCTTTCAAATTCAATCACTACGTACAAAAATCACCTTTTCCCCTTGTTAACTTTTGTTTGCATATGGTTTACATTTTCCCTCTATATGATGCTCAATCCTTTTAATGAGTGATAATTTACTATGAATGATCATATTCTTGTAGTAAAGAAAAGACTGCATTAGAAAATCATAGATTAAGATCATTAATAGAAAATAAAATGTCTTGGTACAAAAGTATAAATAACTATTTCCTGCCTACTATTGCACTCTTAATCTTATTATTTTTAGTAAAGGCACTTATCCTCTTACTTCTCTCTCCACTCTAAATTTTTTTTTCCACATACTTTTCTATCTTTTGTGTACTATGTCCTTTTTCTCTCACTCTTTTCATTCATCTATACTCTCTCTCTTTCTTTTTCTCTTAATTTAAACTCTTTTGCAATCCTCATTTGGTATTCATATGCCTCTAGTGGGTTTTTAAGAGATAATACAAATTTTCGATTTTCAAAGGTGAAGGAATATCAATTTTTGTATCCATCATGCTTCAATCTCCTATTAAACTAGCGCTTCATTCTTACAACTCCCAGCAGGGAATGATACCAAAACTTTCTTAGTAACCTTGATCTCTACATACTCATTAGGCCACTATAGCTTATATGGCTTAGGATGCTTCAAGGTTGTCAACTTCAACTTCTTAACCAATAAGATACTTGCCACATTAATATAACTATCATTATCTATGAACATACTACATATCTTATTACTTATAAGCTCCCTCTACACCTCATCCCCATCCTTTTTAGGTTGAATGCTAAGTGTTTTCCTAGTTACTATCAACTCCCTATGTACAAGCTCCTCAATCTCTACATTGCTATCATCCTCCAATAGTGGCATCTTATTATTACTAGGTATCATACTCTCATGTCACTATTGTCTCTTACCACCATCTCTCTTTTATTTGGATATTTTGATGTAATATTTGCAAATCCTTAACACTTGCAACATTTAAGATGTATTAAACGATGTTTTAAGACTATATTTATTTTTAGAAATAAACATCTACCTCTTTTGCTTTAATCTACTTCTTTAACTTAGGAACTGGCTTATTGTCCCTTCATTCAAAAATATCTTGGAAGGAATCCTATTAGGCTTGGAAGAATGCTTAGACCTCAATTGCTTCATCACCTTAATCATCTTATATAGAAAATCCTCCATCTTTATATAATGTTGTAACTCTACTATACCAGTTATCTCCTTATTCAACCCATCAAGGAACCTTATTATTGTAGCCTCACGATCCTCCTCCACATTAGATCTAATCATGGTTACCTCCATCTCCTTCTAATAATCTTATGCACTTCTAGATCCTTGGGTTAAACTCTGAAACTTTCTATATAAATCCCTATAATAGTGGCTTAGGATGAATCTCTTCTACATAACAATTTCATCTCCTCTCATGTACGAATATGCCTTTCTCCACTCCTACACCTACTATGCACCAATTGATCCTTCCAAATGCTAGCATAATGTATAGACTCCACTACTATTAACATTACCTAATTATCCTTATAATGGTTATGGTAATGAAACATATGCTCCACCTTATACTCATACTCTAAATATAACTTAAGATCATTTCTCCCTTAAAAGGTTAAAATGTGCATCTTGATACCCACCATAGTAGTATCTTCTGTTAAAACAGCCCTCACTCCTCTACTTAAACCAATCTCCTCATACTTTGAGCTCTCCCCTTCTTCACTTTGAATTATGCCTCTTGGAAACTTTGAACCTAAAATACGACTCCATTTTATCTAAGCTTGTATTGAATGCCTGAATTGCTCTTAAATAACCTTTATGAATAGCTTAAGTTTCGTGTCTTTATCTACACCACTATTCATCTTGACTTCTCAAAAGAACAATTTAGTAATAAAAATATGAATGAATTTACCTCACGCAGTCCCTTATGTGTTTATACTCAATGTAATGGTTTAATCACTGGTGTTTCAATCAAATATAGCTTTTCTCACTACTGTACTTATCACTCTTGTCTTTTACCACTTAATTTTCTCCTTACACGTTCTTAAGAAGAACTCTGTCAAAAATTATACCAAAACAAGCCAAGTAACGATCAAACTATAATGAAGTAGTAATAATGGATATTATTGGGAAAAGTAAACAAAATTAGAAACAAAACTAAAAATAGGACAAATAAGGAACTTGATGAATCTAAAGATTCAGAATTTGAACGAACAAAGATTATAACTAACAAAGAGGTAGAATTGATTGGTAAGAACTGTAAAACTGAAGAACTATTAATTAAATTTTGTTACCTTATTGACTTAGGAAAAAGCCACAGTTATTGGAACAACCAAACTTCAGCACAAAATAAATGATATAATATAAATTTTTCACAAATTTTTTTCACTTTTTTTAAAATTTTCCATGTTTATTTTTAGTGCTTCCTCTTTTTTTTTCTTTGGATACTATGAATTCTTCAAATCAATAAGAATATAGACTTGAGCTAAGGTTGTATAAGAATAAATAATGAGTGAAACAAGAGTTAAAAATGAAACTAATAATTGATGGATATAGTGAATTGACGAGAAATAAAGATAGATAATATTTGATTGAAAGAAACCAAGCCTCTAATATCAAATGATGTGAACCTTAGACCTCAAACAGTCTAAAACCTAAATCTACATGAAATAGTAAACTTAGGAATGTTTTGAAATCAAGTAGAAAAACGTTACCCTAAATAAAGCTATTGATTAGAACCAAAATCATGAAAGGTTGATCGCTGTAGGTTTCCCTAATAAGATCATATTTGAGTTCTTAGTAAATAACAAAGGGATGAATTTTTAACAAGAACAACATCTCTCAAATTGATTCAATATTTTATAATTATTTTAAAGAGATGGATAAATAAATTATAAAACCCTAGTATCCCTAAACATTAATTAAGGACAAAATTGTAAATTATATAATGAAAATAAACATAGTTTTTGAAATCTCGTAGTTAAAAACGATGCTTGGTTCGGGGACAAGTGGCACCATTATGAAAATTTATTATTCTTCTATCTTTGTCTAGAACCATAGCAGTAGTTCTTAGAAAGAATTTGTGAGGTGCCATTTTACTCTTATATCTTCTATCTGCAAGGTAAAGAATAACTCCTAATAAAGGAGTATAATAGTACCATTTTGGCGGATCGTTTATCTTTTGACATCAACCCAGGATGATGTCTCTTGCTCCTGAATCCTAGAACTCTAACTTGTACCATATTGTAGTGACTTTTCAAGGCTTATTACTCACCATCAATGCCTTGTCCATCTCTTAAAGCATATGAATAAGTGATTAATCTTAGCAATGGATCACAAATTTTTTGCAACAAATCACAACGATGGCTAGACACTTTCGTATGCCTGAGCTGATCTCTATCATTCCTATATGTAGTTGATTTTAACTTTCGGTTAGATTGGATTATGATGAATGGCTAGTTTCATCTTTATAATTATATGCAACTTATTTAATATAGATTAACAAAATCATGGATGACATTCCTATTGTTAGTTCAAAAAGGCTTAATTTATGTTATATTATGCTTAATCAATAGGATGAATTTTGGATTAAGAAATAAGAGGATGGACTCAATTATGGAGTAAAAATCCAAAGGTTACCTTAATAATGGAACAAAGAAAAAAAAAGGAAAAAGCAAGCTGGAAAAGAGCAAGTCATGTCTAAGACACGTGACTTACTTTTTAAGACATAAAAATAATCGATTTAAAGAGGCAGGAGGCGTTTAAAATATAAAAAAAAGGAAAAAGTGAAGGATGCTTTTAAAAATAGGAGGGCATGGAACCCTAGGGAGGAAGAGGACAAAAAAACTTTAAAAGCTCTCCTTGAATGGGAGCAGAAAAACAAGTTTTTAAGAGGAACAAGAGTAAAAATGTTAAAAAGTGTGGAGCTTTCCTTAGAGTGGAGATGATAAAGATGTTTTTAAAGGTCATTTCCTTGGGTTTTCATTTTGTTTTGCCACTATTCTCTCATTTTGTTAACTTCTTTCATTAAATTTCACCGTTTCTTTTTATTTTCTAATGCTTTTATGTCCATAGTTTTGAATGCTTTGATATTTAGTTCTTTAGTTTAATGCTTTCCTAGATCATAACGTTGTAATTTTTGGGTTGTTCATTTTTAAGTTTTGTAGTTGAATCTCTTGACATTATAAGGAACCATGCCTATATACTTATGAATGAAGATTTTTATTCTCATTGTTCCAGCTTATATTCTTCTTGTTCGAGCTTTGATTTTTATGTTATTAGGTTTGTCTTTATCTAGTATTAATTTTTGTAAAGTTTTATTTTATGGATTTTCATTCAATCTTAGTGTCTTTGTTTAATCTATGCTTCATAGTTAAGATTAATGCATGTTCTTAGGATGTCAATCATTTAATGTCAATTTTTGTTCAATTTACATATGCTAAAATTTTGTTTAGAGTGATTAGTTTGAGTTTTGATGAATTAAGTTTCAGTTAATTGATTATTAGCATATATAGCTTGATTTGTGTTAGATTAAGTTTTGAATTATGATTTTCTTTTTGTGCTATGAAATTTCCATCCTTATTTTTATTTAATTGAGTATAAATTGTGTTCAATTAATCTTTTTTTTTGGATGATTTGAGTATGTGTCGTTTGAAGGTATATGAAGAATGAAGGGATAATTAATTGTGATAATGTGATTGGGTGTTGCTTGATTTGGTGCTTTTAAGCTTAGGTTGGTTTGGGACTTTGGTTAAATGTCATGAATTAGGTATTATCTTTAGCCTTGATCACCATTTATGTAATTTCCTAATTTGAATGCTAGGCTTCAGCATGTAATACGTAATAGTCTACAGCAAGTTACAAAAGTAGCAATATGCTAATTAAATTTGTTAACATAGTTAACTAACTAATCTAGAGTCTCATACCTTTAGGTTATACTTTTTGAGCTTGTGTGTTGTTAGCCTAAGTTAGTCATTCCTTCTCACCTAATGCATCTTCACTATTAAAACTAAAGAACTTGTTCTAGGTTATAGTAAAGATAGGGGTATTTCTAGGGCTTGTTAGATTTACCTAAGTTAGAGGAATTGAAGTTTTGAGAGCTTGTTTGAACTTATAGGATAACACCTCTAAATTCAAGGATTAATAGTTATCCCAGAATCTCGATGATAGCTTCATCCCATTTCTTTCTTATTGTTAGTACTCGTTTCATGTTTTGCTTTGTGTTTGTCTCTTGATAGTGTTATTTGCATCTTAACTTAGTTTAGCTTTCATTGCTTCAGGGTTTTTTTTTTCCTTTTCTCTGCAACATTTGAAATAGTAGTACCCTTGACTCCTTGAGGTTTAACTCTTACTTAACATTTACTACACAGTAAGGTCTAGTTAGGTATTATTATTTGGTAGTTTGTGACGAGTTATTAAATTTTTGGCACCATTGTCGAGGATTTGGTGTTGTGTTTTTGCTATTTCTTTTTTTCTTTTTAATTTTGTTTTTGTTGATCTTTTTTCACCTTTGTTTTTTGTTTATTTATGTTTCATAGCTTTTTCAAGTCATAGGTTATTTGCAATATATTTTTTATTCTGATCCTTCTTGCATTAATCCTTCGAGTAATGAGTTTGAGATTGCTACTATCTCTAGGTTGGAACAATAGGTAACAAATCTTTCATTGAGTGGGTAATGATAGATACGGTAGACACTAAAGTATATGGTTTTTTGTTTATTTTCAGGTCATTCTATTGATATTTGACTTAACTTGTAGGATGAGTAGCAAATTTATTTGACTGGATGTTTCCAAGAGGGCCAATAAGGATGATATGATTCTTCTAATTCCATTCCAGATTGGACAGATCATCCTTACTTTTCATATGGCAACAACTAATGTGGATTCAATTATTTGCCACCATGTTATCAGAGTCAGCTGCATTATCCATTAATGCCTCCTCCTCCATCATTGCCACCACAAGCTAATGGGAAGCCATTAGAAGAAATCGTAAAAAGCTTGGCTATAAGCTCTTTTAAATTATAGGAAGAAATGTGGAGTGGCTTGAAGGATTTGGAAGATTAATTGAGCCAACTGGTAGAAGTGATAGCAAGCCTAGACACCTACGTCTGTACAAATATTCCTAGTTAATTAGAGGAAGATCATGGGAAGATGATGTATGCCCTTTCACAAGAGGGTGGAGAACAGCAAGAGCAAAAGGAGTTTGTTAAAAAAAAAGGAGTTTATCTTGGAATAGAAAGTGGAGGAAACAGTTCCTAAGGTAAGTAGTACTTCTTTTAGTATTACTAATCACATTTTTGTTCCCTTTCGGAGTAGATTAAAGGTAGAAGAAGAAGAAGAAGAAAAATAGAAGGAGGAGGAAAAAGAAAAAGAGAATAAGAGTAAGTAAGAGAGACTGGAAGATCATGAGAGATAGGAGTTAACATATGTTAGATGTTGGAAGGATTTGTGGCTAAGCAAGATGAAGCCTGAAGGTGATGAGCAAGATTAAAAGCCTCTAAAACCATTGCCTATACTACTACAGAGACCATCCGATAAGAAGGGAGATGTCCATAGTGGAGAGTGGATATTAAAGTTCAACGAAGAAGTAGTTCGGTTCCACCTCTCTGACGCTATAGGACATCCACCTCTTTTTGAGTTTGTTTTGAGGAAAGCTACTCCAGGATCATCCATAAGTTTGAACATGTTTCCTATCAGGGTCAAACATCCATTTGAAAATGGATGATGTACATAGTAGGGGTCAAACTTATGACCTTAACTAACCTTATCTTTCTATTTTTATTTGTTTTCTACTTGAGTTTTAGTTTGTTTTCATTCGAGTGTTTTATTTTCCTTTTGGTTTGTTATGTTTGTTAGAAGGCAAGAAGGGAACCAAAATGTCTACTTTTTGATTCATATGGATTCTTCGATCTAGGGGAGTACTTTTGTTCTCATCCTTTTTTCATGTGTTTTTATTGTTTTTGGACATTAAGGACAATGTCCATTATAAGTGTAAGGGTAGGGCTAGTTTAAAAAATTTTCACTTCTACACCTAAATTATTGTGATGAACGTTAAACTAGGAAATTCTATCATAGTAGTTAGAATGAGACTGAGTTATATGCTTGAATTTGGATTAGGTTGCTTGAGTAGAAGGCGAATCATGTTGATTGAATGAAGTAGTTGGTTGCATAAACTTAGTAACAAATTTGATACTTGACTGATTAAGTAATATGTGAAATCACGATGGATTTTCATATATAAACTTCTATGAGGAATTAAGCTTGTATGACTACATTCTAGTCATTGTATTTTATTTGTTATTGTTGTGTGTGATGATGCTTTAGGAAGATCACCTTCAGAACTTACTCTGAATCGATTTGACACTACTAGATGCATGCTATATGGAAATAATTAAGACCTTCTTTGTTTTTAACCCTTGACTTAAATATCCCCCTTGTTCATTATCCCTTATAACCCATTTTGAGCTTTTACCCATTTTTTTCGAAAAATAAACACCTTACTTAAAACCCAAAAACACATTAACTTTACCTAATCATAAGTCTAATGAAGTACTAAGTGACCATTAGTTTTAGGCTTTTGAACTTACATGTTATTTTAAGATGATTTAATATGGCTCTCTACTCATGTTATGTATATATTTATTATTATTGCCTTCTTATTTTTGGAGTGTCATTCAAATGAAAAAAAATGAAAAATGAAAGGGGGAGAAAGAAAAAGAAAAATAAAAAGAATCAAATAAAGTAGCAGTAGTAAGTAATGAGTAGTCAATTGTATTCATATGTATATCTCAAAATTTATATTTGGTTTTTCCTCTACACTTAGTACTTTGTGAATAATTGTGAAATACCCCTTAAACCTTTATACCTCACCTACACCCAAGCCCCATTACAACCTTGAGTAAAAACCCTTTTAATCCATGGTAGCATGTAATCTAGGTAGATGAGAATTGGTGAATTTGCAAACCTATAGTAGTACAGTCTCTTAGAGGGAGCCTAGAGAGAAACACCAAACCTCACAAATTTGAGTGAAATGAGTGAATTTCATGAGGAAAATCTATCATGATTTTATGCTTACCTTTGATCAATAATTTCTTCATTTGACTTTGTTTATGTGTACTGATAAAAACCAATTATGATATGTGTAGTAGCTTAATGCTTGAGTTTGCCAAAGTTTGAAAGATTGCATGCACTTGGTCTCTTTGAAAATGAACGGATAGAATGTAATGGTTGTATTTAATTTGCTTAAGGACAAAAAATAGTTCAAGTGTGGGGGTATTTGATAGGAATGAGTTTTATCATATTCTTGTATGAAAATTCACTTAATTTTATTCCTATTTTTGGTTTAAAAATGCTTAATTTGTGTTATATTATGCTTAATCAATAGGTTAGCCCCTTTAAATGAATTCTAGATTAGGAAATAAGAGGATGCAGTCATTGATGGAGCAAAATGCCAAAGGTTATCTCAATTATGGAACAAAGAAAAAATAAAAAAGGATAAAACAAGTTGAAAAAGAGCAAGTTGTCTAAGACACGTGACTTACTCTTTTAAGACATAAAAAATCGTTTTAAAGATGCAGGAGTGGTTTAAAACATAAATAAAAAGGAAAAGCAAATGAGACTTTTAAAAATAGGAGGGCACAGAACCCTAGGGAAGGAAGAGGGGAAAAAAGCTTTAAAAGTTATCCTTAGATAGTAGTAGCAAAACACGCTTTTAAGAAGAATATGAGCAAAAACATTAAAAAGAGTGGAGCTGTCGTTAGAGAGGAGATGACAAAAACATTCTTAAAGGCCATTTCCTTGGGTTTTCATTTTGTTTTGCCATTGTTCTCTCATTTTGTTCACTTCTTTCATTAGATTTCTCTGTTTATTTTTATTTTCAAATGCTTTATGTCCATAGTTTCGAATGCTTTGATATTTAGTTCTTTAGTTTCATGCTTTCCTAGGTAAAAACATTCTAATGTTTAGGTTCTTCATTTATAAGTTTTATAGTTGAATCTCTTGATATTATAAGGAAACATGCTATATACTTATGAATGGAGATTTTTATTCTCATTTTTCTAGCCTATATTCTTCTTGTTTGAGCTTTGATTTTTATGTTATTAGGATTGTCTTTATCAAGTATTAATTTGTGTGAAATTTTATTTTATGAGTTTTCCTTTATTCTTTGTGTCTTTGGTTAATCTATGCTTGATAGTTAGGATTTATGCATGTTCTTAGAATTTCAATCATTTAATGTCAATTTTTTTCAATTTATATGTGATGGAATTTTTGTTTAGAGTGTTCGTTTGAGTTTTGATAAATTAAGTTTCAGTTAATTGATTATTAGCATATATAGATTGAGTTTGTGTTAGATTAAGTGTTAAATTGTAATTTTCCTTATATGCTATGAACTTTCCAGCCTTAGTTTTATTTGATTAAGTATGGATTTTGTTCATTTAATCTTTTTTTTAGATGGTTTGAGTATGTGTTGAACGTATAGGAAGGATGAAGGGATAATTAGTTGTGATAACGTGATTGAGTGTTACTTGATTTGGTGTCTTCAAGCTTAGCTTGGTTTGAGACATTGGTTAAATGTCATGAATTAGTTTTCATTTATTTTTAGCACTTCACTGTAATGAAATTCAAAATTTGTCAACACCTATAATATAAATAATTATAACAATAATTTCCAACAAAACATATTAAAATCTAAGAGATAGTGAGATTTTAAAACTCTTAAGCTATAAAACAAATCCATTTATTACTGATAGAGTGTGCAAGATAAATAAGTTCATGAAGTAACTTTAAAAGATCTGAACTTCATAAAACATATCATCCATACATTGGTTTTGGTGGGGGTAATGAATGGTGTTTTCAATGGCTAATAATTATGTAAAGCATGATGAAGCGTTTCATATATAATTATATTTATATTTTCCTACTAACAAAAGCAAACTATGTTTATCAAAAATTATTAAAAAAAATGTATCGTTATCATTTTAGAAATAGTAGTATACCCTAAAGATGAAGTAACATAGCACACCCAAAAATGATATGTCTAAATTAATATTCATTTTATAATTAATATTGGTTTATTCTATCACAAAGAATAACCAATACAATGTTTAAGGTATTTGTCTAAACTGAACAGGTAGATGTGTAATGCGTATCAATAGTTTAGCTTTTCCTAGATTGTCTATTAGTACATAGAGATAAGCATTGTTAAGAAAAAAAAATTACGAGATTGGTCCCCATTAATACAATTTAAGACTTAATAGGATAATATATTGCAGCAAATTTCTAATGAAATTCAGTTGTTGATTTCAGGAAAATAGGACAATATATTCAAATGAAGGGAATTAACTCACTTTAATTGATATGCATGGAAGATAGTAGTAGTTAGGAATTAGAGAAATTAAAGGGCATACAACTTACTTGGCTACTTGTACTAAGGGCTTGAAAAAAATTTGAAAGTTAAATTCATTAAAAGAAACAAAATCATTGCTTAAGAGCTATAAACATACACCAACATATTCCAAAAAAAAGACAAACATTGGAACCTATATACATACAAATAAAACAAAGATCTTTAAGCCTCATAAGGGACTAAAACTCCACTCGCTTAACTAAAGCCATCTTTTAGCATCAGAGGTCCTTGGATTAATTTACCTCAACCATTCCTTACCAACGAATTCACTACATATGTAGCTACCGCAAGCTACATACTTGCTATTAAAAGTTTCCACTAGAGTAAAGTCTCAATATTCATTATGCTACTGATGTTTTTGGCCATTGTAGTTTTCTTTATCCTATGTACACATCTATGAGCCAACTGTTCTTTTCTAAGTTCTTTAGCTTTACATAGCTTTCGATTCCTCTCATTTCACAAATCATAGATTGCCACCCCAAGTTAGGTGGAAAAGCTTACAATCCTTTTTTTTCCCACAAATTATAACATAACAATCCATGAAATAATGTCCATCAAGTTCATGTAAGTGCATCTCAGTTTAAATAACCCAATCATTAGCTACCAAATATACAATGAGTAATTACAACTAAAGTAAATATGGTTAAGATCTTCAGCATTATTCTTACATAGCTCACACAATCTGTTAGCCTTGTCAAATTTTAGTGAATCCTTGGTACTAAGTCT
>JAOXYD010254585.1:0-16177 GCA_028565735.1 Pinacopodium congolense
ATATGTTAAATACAAAATTTATTATGGAGATATGTGGATATGGGGGTATTACGGGTATTATGAAAAAAATATAAGGATAAAAGAGACTAAAAAATAGGCTCATTAATTGTCATTAATTGTTCTGAACATCTATCTGAAAAAGCACTTTTTTGAAAAGCATCAAATTGGAGCTTTTTCAGAAATCTGTTTTTTAGCTTTTGAAAAAGCTAAATCTACTACAAAAGCACTTTTGAATATGACAGCCAAACACTCAGTTTTTCAAAAAAATGCTTTTGCGTTACAAAAAAGCACTTTTGACCCTTCTAAAAGCTGAACCAAACGGAGGCTTAGTTTGTGTGTTAGAGGACCTTTTTATGCATACCTTTAGATATTTAAAAGATGTAAAGGCAATATGATCATTTTTAAGATTGCCAATGGTATGAGCCAGAAGAAGGAAGTTATGAATGGGAAAGTAGTTGGGCAAACCACAATGCATCATATCATGAGACTTATGCCTTTGATCATTCACCTTACCTTGACTATTCTTGGCACAATTCATCTCATGTTGAACCATATTTTGATCCTTATCAATCGTCCCATTTTAAATGTCATTTGGGGTAATACCCTAGGCAATCTTATGAACATTTTTCTGATCATGAAGTTAGAATTGCAAACTTAATAAATATGAAAGGTTTAAGCTTAGGGAAATGCAATCACTTATAAAAGAAAGTAGGGTTATGAGCAAGGTCAATCTAGAATTGCATTAGAGTCCCAAAGGGAGTAATTAGAAAGATCAATTAGAGAATTTTATCCATTTCAAATGCATGATTCCCTTGCTTTAGAATAAAGTGATTTAAACACTTTTGTCATGCACAATAGTGAGCAAGAGCTTTCAATTTATTTTGAAAAGAATGATGATGATGTTTTTGAGTGTATTAATGATAATCAAGCTCTTGAAAATGAAGAGATATTGGATGAAGCAACGGATGGATCGACGACTGAAGTAGTTAGTATTAAGGAAGAACATATAAATAAACTAGCAAACCATGACATAGAAGCCATTAATTTTTAGCAAGATGATATGAGTGATATTGATGACATAAATGGAGATGAGAAAGAGCTTATAGATGAACCAAAGGAGTTTGATGAGCAAGTTAATGATATGGTTGTTAAAAGTGATGAATTGATATAAATTAAGGTACCACTTGAGAGCATTGATTTTCTAGGTGTTTCTACTTTTGATCCTAGGTTGAAAGTAGTCATCCTTCACTTTTTACCATGGTACTTTGTTAAGGGTAACATTCATATATATTTTTTTCCAATGGTAGGATTTGTGATGCATTTAATCATCTAATTAAAGGCATAAGAACTCGTGGGAAGTTAGCTTTCCCATATGGAAAGAGTGTAGTAAATGAGTTAGATGATGAATTAACCATGAAAAAGATTCCCTAACTTTAAGGTCCAGTTAAAAGACCTTAAAGAAGAACTTGTTGGGAGGAAACCTAACCATAGAAGTAGGATTTCGTGTGCTTTGGTATGTTTTCTTTTGTTTGATGTGCCTTTCTTTTATTTCCTTTTCATGCGCCTAGCTTTTCTTTGATCACATTTACCCTATGGAGCATGGCTGGCAATTTTCTTATTTTTGGTACTTTAATGCTATTTGTATGTTTGTTTAGGTGCTATATCAAGTTTTTGATACAATTCAATGGATTAAGTTTTAAAGTTCACCTTAAAGGATGCTCAAGTGATCATATCATTTTATCTAGGTCTTTTCCCCTCATTATTATGTTTTATTATTATTTTATGAACATTGGGAATAATGTTTAATTTAAGTTTGGGGGATGGATAGAAATATATATGTTATCACACTTATGCTTATCTTTCCTTAAAGCATATTATTTTATCAAAATTTCAAAATAATCTATAATTTGTGAATTTGTTTTTTATTTTGAGGTATTTTAATTGGAAAATTTTCATTTTTTTCATTTGTTATATCCCTTTTAGATATTATATGGTTGATTAGGAATATTGAAGATAAAATGGTTTTAAATTGCTTTATGTTTTGGATAATGATATCTTATGATCATTATGAATTTCATGTTCAAAATGCATATTTCTAAAGAAAAATGTGCTTTCTTTTAAAATTCCTTATCATCTTGTTTAACTGAAAGTTGATAAAAAAGAAAAAAGAAAAAGAAAAGAAAAAGAAAAGAAGAAGTTAAAAAGTGTTATAAGTGAGCAAGTTTTATTCACTTCACTGCTTTCGAACCAATTGGTTAAAGTTAAAGAGTGATGCAAGTAGCTAGTTGATGTGATGTGATATAGTTAAGTAATCAAGGATAATCATGAAAAAATGTTTGCCTTCACGTAAAAAGATTATGCGATTTCTCAACTAAGCTTCAAAATGCTCACATTTTTTGTTTAATTCTTTTTTTTAATGAATAAGTGATGAAAGGTTGTTAGAAAGATGATGCATCTTGCTTTAGTACTATCTATTTTGCATATGGAATTTGATGTGTGATTTAGGTTGAATTTGATTAAACATGAAGTAATTTAAGGTTTTTTATGACTTGGTATGCTTAAATGGTTATATAACATGTTCTTGGTTCATTATTCTTGGTTTTTAGTCTATTGTCCTTCATTCCCTTCTCTTGTGTTAAGCTTTCCTGCCTCCTTCTCCCTACCCCATCTCCGGATTCGGTGTCGATGGCTCTCCCCCTTGCTCCGATCTCTTCACCTAGCCCCATACCCTTGGTTATATAACATGTTCTTGGTTCATTATTCTTGGTTATCCTTGACTACTGGGGTCTTCCCTTTTGTTTTGGTATTCACCTATAGCCTCAACCCTAACTCGTCCTTGGTTTCCCTACCCACTAGGGTATAGCCATCCCAAAACCCTAAATCTCCAACCTTAAACTTTCCCTCTCTAGTCAAAACCCCTATCTCCTTCCTTGCCTACAAACCCTAACCCCTCCTTTTCATGCCCGACGCTTCATGCCTCTATCCTACCTTGTAACTCTCATGAACTTGATAGCTCGGAGATGAAAGGACCTGAAAAAGTTTCCCCTCCCAAAACTTGGAAAGCAGTGGTATTCGACACTTCGGTGGATACCTCAGATCGTCAGACCCTTTCTTACTTCCTGCCAGAGGTAAAAGATGGAAAGATTATGGTAATTCTGCCCTTTGATCTTGCAAAAAGAGGGGCAGCTAGATTCAAGAAGGTGATAATAAGGTTTTTCATAGGAAATAGACCAACATTTTCGATGTTTCAAGGGATGCTCTCAAAGGCTTGGTTATCTTACGATTTGACAGAGGTTCTAATTATGGGCTCAAACCAGTTTCTTTTCAAATTTGACTCGAAGGATGGTATGCAAGCCATTCTTCAAAATGAGCCTTGGCATATTCAAGGAAAGCCCCTATTTTTTAAAAAATGGAGCTTTAATGCAGGAATTCATAAGGACATTAGGTCAGCACTTGTTTAGATCATATTTCACAACATTCCAAGCTAATACTAGAATAATAAAGGACTTAGTTTTATAGCTAGTTCGGTGGGAAAACCTTTGATGATGGATACTCCAACAACGAGACTTCCAAGGGCAAGTTTCGCAAGATTGTGCGTTGAAGTGGACCTTCACCAAGATTGGCTGAGTAGCTTCTAGCTAGTTACTTACAATGTTCTGGGGGGAATTTATTATCAAGAAGTTAGAGTGGATTATGAATGGAAACAAGATCAAAATGAGCAGAAAAAAGAATGGAGACTAATTGGGCTAACATTTGATACAAGATTGATGGTAAAGGAAGACTAGGAACATAATCGAGTAAGTCAAACACCTAGCCCTATTGGTCAGCAGGAACACAGAGGAGAGCAATCTGAGAACCAGATGATTCAGAATGTTGTTTTGGAGGATGAACCAAGGAAGGATCCTTCTGTGCACATAAATTAGACTGCTTCAAAGAATCTCACACATGCTTAAGTGGAGAGGGGACTTCTAGGGGAGAGTCTCGCTAACGCCAATAGCCCTGCTAGTAAAACTCCGAGAAACTTTATTGCTTTGATTGAACTTGATATTGTATCTAATTTGTCTGGGGAGGTCCTTTCGGGTAATAATCAATTACTAGAGCATAATGAGGAGTACTCGGTTAAAAAAAACATAAGGTCTAGAAGAAAATCTAAACCATATTAGTGTTCTATTGTCTCTGTTTTCTGTCTTAAATTAGATGTGTCTTTAGTTTTTTGGAATGTTAGGGGTCTTAATAACGCTAAGAAGCAGCTAGGTGTCAAAATTTTTTTAAAGTCGCTCTCTAGGTCTTCTGTTTGTCTTAGTGAAACTAGAATTAAGCCTTCTCTCCTTTTGGATAGTATTTGTAGGTTTCTTTTCCCTTATTGGTCATTCTGCAGTAATTTATCTTAGTCCTCAAATGCCAGACTTGTTCTAGCTTGGGATCCTAAAATTTATTCTTGTTCCACTCTTATTCTCACTGATAAACTTATCCATGTCAAAGTGACTCCACTTAACAGTGCCTATTTCTTCTTGGTCACTTGCATTTATGGGTTAAATAATAATAATCATAGGAAAAACCTTTGGTCAAATCTAAACAACATTTTTCAAAGTATAAAAAACAATCCTTGATTTTTAGCTTTTGATTTAAATGCAATCCAATATTCCCATGATGCAAATCTTGTTAGCTCCTATCCTATAACAGGGATGAAGGATTTCAAAGATTGTTTTGAGGCTTGTTCCTTGCTTGACCGTAATTTAAGTGGCCCTAGTTTCACATGGTCTAATAAACAGCCTGGTAAACCTAACATCACTAGGAAGTTGGATAGAACCCTGATTAATTCTCATTGGATTGGTACCTTCCTTAGTTCTCATTTCATTATTAGTAACCACAAATTTTTTTATCATTTGCCTTTAATGGTCCAGGATCTATTCCCTCTTATTAAAAGACACCATCCTTTCTGCTTTTTAAATTTCCTTGCTTCTCATCTTGATTTCCTTTAAACTGTTGAAGAGGCCTGGTTTACCCCGATTGAGGGTGCCCACATGTTTCGTATTGTTTCTAAGTTTACATTAGTTAAAGTTGCTTTTAAATCCTTAAATTCAAACAAGGTGGGTGACCTTAATGGGAGAGTCGCTTAAAACCAAACTGCTTTAGAGCATATCCAGGATTAACTTAAATCCTATTTTAGTAACTCCAATCTTCTTGATCAGGAGAAGGAAGCCTTAGGTAACCTCTTAAAGTCTCTAGAGGATCAAGAAAGTTTTTACAAGCAAGTTTCTTGTATAAAATGGTTGAAAGAGGGTGATAGAAACACCAAATTTTTTCATAACTCTCTTTTTTCTTATAGGAATAGGAACAATATTCATTCACTTATTGATTCAAATGGTCATTGAGTTTTCAACTTTGAAACCATTCAAAATAATTTTTTAGATTTATTCCACAACACCATTGGTCATAGGAAAGATCTCCCTTGTGCAAGGGAGTATCTTCTCCCTCTTTTCCCCTCTTAAACTCAGAAGAGTCAGTTTCTGCCCTAATCTCTCCAGTCTTTGAGTTAGAATTCAAGGAGGTCTTCTTATCTTTTGGTGCCTCTGTCGTGGACTACCAAAAAAATAAAATACCTAACTAACCTAACTAAGTAAATAGGGCAAGTCAGGGTCGAGCCCATAGGGAGCTAGGGTATGCTAAAGTTATTCCTAATGTTGAACAAAAAGGGAAGAAAATAAAAACAAACCCTTGGAATTGAATGACATTAAAACTAAATATTAAAGACAATTAATGAAACAGAATCAAACAAACAAGAAACAAATAACAAATACGAAAAGCCAGGTGGAAGATAAATCATGAATTCTAGACTTATAATTGGTCCTCAAAATAGATAAGTTGTGATTGGTGTAAGATGCTAGAATTATAGGTTCGAACAAGCTCTTAAACCCTTAGTTATTCCAACTTTAGATAGGTGCCATACGATAGAAAACTTACCCCTAATCACGAGGTAACTTAAAAAAAGCTTTCTAGATTTAACGACGCAGCTGCTTTAACATACTAGGGAACAGCTAACCTAAGCCATAGTCACACAAGATCGGACTATGTAATTAGAGAATTAGAATCCTAGATTAGTATGTTAAGTATCCTAAGAAATATGACTAGCCTATTGCCACTTGTGGAAATTGCCAAGGACAATTACGTATCACATGACTCAATCCTAGCAATTGAACTAGGAATACACTTAGGGTAGCTAATCCTAAGCATTATTCCCTAATTCATGACATTTATGCGGAATCATAATTCAATCCTGACCTAAATCACAAAACTCATTTATTTCCTAGTTAATTCTCACAATTATTCATCCAAAATTCCATCATTAACTTCCAACCCAAAACTAAACTAGCTATACATTACAAAAATAATGAAAATAATAATTAAACAAACTAATAACATAATAAAATAAAGGCCGGAAAAATAAATAAAACACTAGAAAATAACAAACCCAAAGCTAGAAAATTAAAAACACCGAAGGAAAAACATAATTCAACATCTAATCTAACACAAATTCAAGCTAATTAGCAATTAATCACACCCAAATTCACAAAGCCCAATCAAATTAACCTAATATAGAAAATTCAACACACCTAAAACAAATTGAAAACTGAAATTAAACACATTACAACCTAAAAACATACATATATTCAATTATAAAGCAAATCCCACATGAAATATTAAATGTAAACCAAAAATCCAAAGTATAAACCATTAATTCATAAAAATAAAACCTGGGCAGACCTATAAAAGCAATTAATCAAGGTCAAATACCCAAATTAAAATCTGAAAATTACAAAAATACACATCTATTACTATATATATATATATATATATGAACCTATACATTATCCAAAGTGTTCAAGCTCCAAATTCCCTAAAAATCCATTCTAAACATCATAAAAATTATAAATCCGAAAATGAAAAAAATTAAACCATCCAAGAACGACATTTAGATCACCAAACTACCTAAAATAGGAAAGTACAAGAAAAGAAATCAAACTAGAAGCCAATTCCAACAAAAAACATAAAGAAAACAAAGAAAATAAGTAGGAACAAGAAAGAGAGTTTAGAAAAATGTAAGGGCTACTTCTCTCATGCTTTTTATGCCCCTTATATATGTTTTGAAGGCTGCTAGGGTTTTGGGGAGGTTGTGGGATAAATTTTGTCCAAATTTGCCCTAAGAATCATAAAAACGAAAATATTTTACAATTTTCGTTTTTGTCCCAAATTTTGACAACTTCTGTCCCTTTCACCTTTTATGCTCTAACTCCTTTTGTACAGCTCCAATTGCCATGAAATTTGGTATGTAGGCTCCTCACATGCTGGTCTTACACGCCAAAAAATTGAAAAATAATCTGAGCTCTAAAGGTTCACCAAATGCATAACCTAAATCACCTATACCAAAACTGATGTTCAACTGAGCTTGTTTTGTTCTTTTTGTTTATTGCTCTTCATGGCTTGTTATATGGCCTTGAAATTTGGTTTGGAACTTCATAACTTGATGCTATGAGTCCCAAAATTGGTTCCATACCTCTTCTAGTTCAAATTGTAATCCAATTCTACTCAAAACATCGTCCTTTCAACTTATATTTGTGCCTAAAAGTCAAATATGTATGCAAACACAAAAGGAACACAAATTAAACATTTAAATATCAAAATAGGGATGAAATGACATTGTAACACATATAGAAACACTATAAAATGCATCCCTATCACTTTACTCCTGATTTCTAACTTTTTTTTTGCGTTTTCTCATATTTTCTTAATGTTTTGACTTCCAATCTATATATACATAAATGTAAATGATATTTAGACACTTTAATATTAAGTTGGAACAATTAAGCATTAATTTGGCATAAAATTGATATGAAAAGATGATAAATTCCAAGCCTATCACTCTTCTTTTACATCTTTAGCTAGATGACACGATTAAGATATTAAGGGGCTTCAAATCATTGGTTCATAAGACTAATGTTTATAAAATCGAATTATATCGATTGATTCTACCTTATTAACTTGAAACCAGTAGGTTTATTAGTTTGATTTTGTTTGAAAATATGTAAATAAGAAAATCAAATCATTTTTGTTTAACTAGCTAGTTTAATAGATTATAAGTAACTAGTTTAACTATTAGGTCAACCAAGACCCCAAAATTTTTTTTCCCTTTAACCCATTAAGTCGCCTCTCTCAATTAACTGACCAACATCTTGCTTTGCCTCTCTTTGTCTCACCCTCACTCTAATGCCACCTATCATGCCTCTCTCTCTCTCTCTCTCTCCCTCTCTCTCTCTCTCTCTCCCTCTCTCTCTCTCTCTCTCACACACACACAGACATACACGCACACACACACACACACACACACACACACCCTAAGTCACTTAGTGTCACATGTCTCACTTGCCCTTTCTCTCTCAACTTAGCTGCTTGAATTTCCCATCTTACCCTCTCTCTCTCTCTCTCTCTTACTTATTGCACTGCTTTCTCTCTTTTACTTTAATCACCTGGGCTGCTCAATCACCTTGTCACTCATTACACCTCTATCAAACCTCAAATCTTATAAAGTTTAGGTTAGGTAGAATCTATTGTTTGGTCTAGATGAAGAAGAAGATGAAAATAATGAAGACTCCATATTATAAAAGTTTGTTAATTCACTATTAATGAAAAAACCTAATTTCTTATAAATTCTAGATTAATTTAAATTCATGTATATAGGTTAACTCCAAAATTTTTATATTAATAATAATATAATTTTGTTGTAAAAATTTATGTTTATTTGATGTAATTTTAATATAGTATTATAAAATGTATGCTTATTTTCTTTTATATATTTTTTAAGTTGACATCACAATGAAGAATACTCAATCATAAAAAAAATATTCAGGAAAGACATCTTCTTTCATGGAAAAGTTGATCCAATATGGAATTATTTTTCTGTTACTCAACCATCTAATAAAAGCGTTCAATATAATTGCATGTTTTGTAGTAGAATGTTTAAGGGTGAAGAAATTTTCAAGATGAAACAACATCTTACTGGTATAAAATGTAATATTATTAATGTACCATTTGATGTGCATTAGTTGATTGAGAATTATCTAAAAGAGCAGGTGAATGAATTACAACAAGCATTAGATAATGGAAAAAGAAAAGCTACTATTAATGTCGATTCTTATTTTCCTTCCAAAATTACTTTAAATTCTCATTTAAGTTTAAAAAGTATTTTGCATGACAAGGACGCCATTTTACATTGTAAAATAACTTGGACTAGATGGTTCCTTTAAATGCTCAAAATTCACCTTATTTTCAAGAAACAGTAAATGACATAAAAACAATAGGACCTAGATTTATGGCATATTCTTATTATGATATTCATGTGTTTTTACTTTAAGAGTTGAAAAAATGTTAGTTAATTATGGATTCATATAAATTTAGATGGAAAATGACAGGATGCATTATTATGGTAGATGATTGAACTAATTAAAGATAAAGGACTTTGATCAATTTTTTACTTTATTTTAAGATTTGATATTTCAAATATGGTGAAAAGTGTTTATACTTTGTTTAAAATATTTTATGAAATTGTTGAGTAGGTTAGATCAAAGAAGGTAGTTCAATTTGTTATAGATAATGCAACTAATTATGTATTAACTAGATACTTGTCATAATCAAAGTATGAAAATATTTATTTATCTCTATGTATTGCTCATTATATCAGTCTTACTTTAAAAGATATTAGATGCATGCCTCATATTTCTAGTCTTGCTTCAACTACATTTAAGATCATAATTTTTATGTATAATCATTTGATTCTTTTTATCTTGATTTATAAATTGGTGAGCTCGTTGTAAGGTACCAAATAATAAAATTACCTAACTTACCTAACTAAGTAGCTAAGGAAAGTCGGGGTCGATTCCACATGGAGCTAGGATGCATTAAAGTTATTCTAATGTTGCCTAAAAGAAAAAGAAAAAGAAATCCCCTTCAATGGAAAGACATTAAATCTAAACACTAAAGACAATTAACGAAACAAAGATAAAAAAAAAAGAAACAAACAAGAAATACAAAAGTTAGGTAGAAGATTCATAAGGAATTCTAAAATTTAATTGATCCTCAAAATAGATAACTTATGATTGGTCTAAGATGCTAGTCTATAGGTTCAAACAACCTCTCAAATCCTCAGTTTCATCAATTTTTAGATAGGTTCTATATGATAGAAAACCTATCCCTAACCACGAGGTAATCTAGAATAAGCTCTCTAAATTTAACGACGTAGCAGCTTTAACAAACTAGGGAACGACTAGCTAAGCCACAATCTCATAAGTTCGGATTGTGTAACTTAGAGAATTGTAATTCTAGGCCAAGTTGATTAAGTTCACTGGCAAATTCAATAAGCCTATTGGTAGTTATGGAAATCACTAGGATAATTACGTATCAAAAGTTCATTCCTAACAATAAATTAGAAATTAAACCTAGGATGGCCAATCTTATGAATAAATCCCTAATTCTTGTCAATTATTTAGAATCCCAATTCAATCCTAATCCTAATCACAAAGCCCAATTAAATTCCTAGTCAATTCTCACAATTATAAAGTTAAAATCCCATTAATATCTTCCAACCCAAGACTAAACTAACTAAATATAATTAAATTATGCAAAACAAAAATTAAATGATCACAAAAAGATTTATTAAATTAAAATTAAGGGCTGGAAAATTAAAATCACCAAATAAAAAACACAAATCAACATTTAAATTAACACAAACACTAATTAACAAAGCTATTACTTAATTAACTAAAACCTAATTAAACAAAACTTAAACTAACTTTCTAAACAGAAATTCCAGCAATTATAAATTGAATAAAAACTGAAACTAATTGAATTAAAACCTAAAAAAAATGCATGAATGCAATCTACCATCACATATTAGTCAACACATAAAATCATAAATGAGAACGCTTGAAATAATACTTCATTCCATTTAATATTTGATTAAGAAAAAACTAACAACAATAAAATCAAAAGGTATAACACAAGTAAATAAGAAAGAATTAAACTAAATGATCTAAATGAAGCATATTTAGTCAAGACAAAGGAGAAACAAATGAAAATGAAAAGAAGCATTCGTACAAGTAAAACTTAAAGCATCACCATCATTTAAAAAAGGAAATGTAACATTTGCCCTTAATTGAAAATATACAAAAAAAAAAAAAATAATGGAAACCAAGTTATAGCAGTTCCTCTCCATTCAAAAGCTTTCTACTCTTCAAGCCAAACTTTAAGGAAAAATAAAGGTGGAATCAGTCACTTGTTAAAGACCTTGGAGCCGTCCTTCCTAAACTTTGGAGAGCTATTTCAATAACGTCATTTACATCTGACGTCCTTGACCATGGAGAGATTTTTACTTGGAGCCATCTACTTTAAGCAAAGGGAAGCATTTCCAACCGCTATTGTTGATTAAAGGAGAGGTAGCTAACGTGTTTTGTTCTTGAAATGTAGCTCCCTCTCCTAAGCCTTTGACACTCCAATCTTTTTGGAAAGCTTCTCTTCTAAGCAATTTGCAGCCGACTCCTCTTCTAAACATGGACAACCTTCAATGCTCAAGATGAAGACTTCTTGGGTAACTCCAAAGCCAAGGATGAGGACGTTGTGGAAAGCTCAAAATGTGATGAAGATGACATCTTCGACAGCTCTTTTGCTAATGAAGAACACCATGTCTTGGACAGCTCCTTTCTCAAGTTTGTACTGTCTTTTTTCTTTATGGAATGCAGCTTTAAGTTGTCCTCTTTTATTAGTGGAGGAGAACTCCTCTTTTTGGCTAATATTGCAGCTATCCTTAAACCCCACCAACCATGCTCTCTACCTTCTTTTGTCTCCCCCTAAGGTTTCCTTTTTAGATAGCTCATTATGCACGGATGGAAGCTCCTCTTGGGAAGCCTCATGTTGCCGTTTTGATGAGTGTAGAGACAACTCCTTAAGTGCTGCATTTTGAGTTTAAAGCTCCTTTTATAACACCACTTATGCCCTTCTTTAAACACTACATTGAAGTGTCATTTAATGAATCCATTTGCCTCCTTGAAAGCTTTCCTTTTTGTTTTTGAAAGCTATTTTTCTCAACTCCTTAAAACCTTACTTTTTGTTTAGTTTGCTCATTTATCTTCCAAACTTTATACTTTTAATTTGTATTTGTGTTCCATCAACATATCTACATAAAAATTCCAAAAGAACATAAATTAAGCATTTAAACACAAGAATATGATTGAAATGACATAAAAAATGCATATGAAAATTCAATATATTTCTATCCTATCAAAAATTAAGAAGATTGGGTTGAGATAACGCGTCCTACTACTACTAGATTTTTAACTACATTTATAACTTTGAAAAGTCTTTATGATCACCAATAGGTACTTTAAAATTTTGGTAATGAGTAAAAATTTTTAAGTCATAAATTATCAAAAGGTAAGAAAGCAAAAGAAGTTTATATTATTTTTCTATATTATAAATTTTGGGATGCTTGCTTAAGTGTTGTGACGATTATGGCTTCATTAATAAGATTGTTAAGGATTGTTAACTTAGATGAGAAGCCATCTTTATATTATCTATATGATAGCTTGTATAGGGCTCACAGAACAATTATGAATCTTTTTAAAGGAAAGTAGAGATTATATAAGCCTTATACAAATATTTTTGACTGTTCATAGGATAAGTAACTTACTCAAAGGAATCATTTAGCAGCTTATTTTCTCATTCTTTATTACTTGCATAGTGAAGATGCATGCATAAATCATATAATGGCTGATGTTTTTGATATTAATGAGTGCAAAGGAATTTTTTATAGAATAATAATCAAATGCATCGAATGGAATTAGATTTTATCTTTAAAGTTTAGAGAGTTTTACTCGACCATCTCTAAAGAGAGAACTTATGATGAAAAGAATACAATTTGGTGGTAAGTTTTCATAATTCAAGTTTCATTTTGTACTTATTAACAATATATTTTTAATATTTTCATATAAATTTTAATTTAAAATACAGATGAGTGGTAGAGATTTTTTGGTGAAAGTGCTCCAACTTTAAGAAACCTTGCCATTAGACTATTCAATCAAATGGATTTTGCATTAAGTTATGAACGTAATTGAATTGTTTTTGAATGTGTCCATACCAAAAAGTGAAATTGTTTGGAGTATTAAAGACTCAATAACCTAGTTTATGTTACTTATAATCTGAAGATTAAGAGCATGTATTTAATTGATTGAATTTTATTTCTAAATAATTCAATTTTTTATTAATAATTTAATAATTTTTACTATTTATTCATAGCACTTAATAAGAAGAGAACATATGATCTAATTAATATCAATTGAATTGATTATATTGACTCTTGGATGGAAGAAGAAGCATCATCGCTTGATCTTGATTATAATGAACTTATAAGTGTGAGTTATGTATTGGTCACTACAAATGAATTAGACACATCTAATAACTGTTAGTTGTTACCTTAATTAAAAGTACAATTGTTATTTTTTTTAAAAAATTTCATGTATTAGTAATCTATAATTTATCTAAATATAACAGAAAATGTTGATGCAAGTACCTTAAATGAAATCGTTTTTATGACTCTTTATATAACGTTGATGGATTCAAAATTCTTAATGAAGATGAGACATAAGCTCTATCAAAAGCATAATTTTAATCATTACTATTATTTTAACATGTTATGTTAGATTCAATTTTAATTAGAATTATTGTTTATTGGATATATAAATTACATATTTAATTTTGATAATATGTTTTTATTTATTTTCATAATTTATACATTTTCTTATTTTATACTAGTTTAATACCGATTTTATATTAGTTGAACCTCTAAATCTTAAGCCTCTGAATTCATTAATTTGATGTTCAGTCTGGTTTTTCAAACATTACCTAATACCATCACTTTTTCTACAATAATCGAATGTCCAGATATGTCAAATGAAACGTAAGATTGAAATTATACTAGGTGCCTCATCTTTTCATCAATTCTTAAGTCATTAGGTTTGACTTCTGCATAATTACACTCAAGGCCTTACAATACATAGGCTTCTAAGTCCTTACTCCAATACAATTGCATGAGCCAATTGCGTGGGAAGAATTGGATGAGTTAAAAATGTTAAACACTAATGTATTAGGTTTCCTCTTTTAACATCCATTATGAATCCAATAATAGCCATAAATGATATTCTCAAGATTATAGTACATCCTCATCATCTTCTATATCTAAAACTAAGAAATTAACATAGAAAATAAAAATTTCCACTTTAATGAGGATATCCTCTAGGATAGGTGATAGACTAATCGATTAATTATAACGAGACTATAGTCAACTTCAGCTTGTTTAATCCCAACTTCCTAAAAAAGGACTTGAGCATCAAATTTATACTTGCTTTGAGATCCATCAAAGCCTTGTTTATTTGAAAAATAACTATAGTGTATGGTATGATAAAACTCCTAGGGCTCTTAATCTTTAGAGACCAATTCCTAAGTAAAATCACAGAGCACTCTTTATTCATTTTGAAAATCTTGTGCTTGTGAAGTTTCCTTTTGTTCAAAAGAATATCTTTACGAATTTGGCATAGGAAAGCATCTAAAGTAGTTTCTCAATAAATGGGATATTGATACGAAACTTCTTAAACACCTCTAAAAAATTCTTGAATTGCTTATTTAAGCAGGCAATCTTAAGTCTTTGATAATATGGAATCTTAGGTTTATAGGATTGCACATTAGGATTGGCAAATAGCTAAGGATGCTCCTCCTTCTTACTTCTAGCTTCTTTTTCTTTCTCTCTTCCACCCCCTTCTCTTCGCTCTCCTCTTCATCTTTAGTCTTCTTCTTTAAAATTTTACCTTAAACTACCCCACTACTTCTCATGGTGATGGTCTTAACATGTTCACTAAGATTGGCTTCATTAGTACAGGTAGCTTACTGAGTAACCTCTCTTATAAAATTTATGAAATTTGACTCCCTTGAGTCTCTATGTTCCTAATTAAAGCCTCATGGTTTTGCATCCTAAAACGATTAGATTGAATATATTTTACTAAGGTCTCCTTAAAAGTAGGCTTTTATTGTAGTGGAGATGCATTAGCTCTAAGGCTAGGTGATGGGGATTTATGAGGATTGGCTTTGAAGGTTATTGATAGATTTGATTATCAATTCATAAGAAGCTCAGAAGGTTCCTTGACTTAGGATTGTAAGTATTTGAGAAGGGTTCCCTTATTGCATATTCAAATTCCCTACATAGATTTGCTTAGGCTTTTTGGTAAAAAGGCTTCTTACTTGACATTCTAAAGATTAATGGGAGTTACCTCTGTAGTTTTTGAACATAACTTTCACTTTCAATGCACTATTCTTATGGTATATATCTAACCACTTTTAATTTGCTTCCTAAGACTAGCTCAAGGCAAGTATACATTTATCAATAAGTAATCGAGTATCGTATGCCTCAACGATCTATGTGTAAGTACTAAGTCACACAATGTTTAATTATTCAGACAATCTAGCTATTAATTTGATAAGAACTTAAAATGAAATAAAATAACTAATTTTGAATTCAATATAACATTGATTAACAAATTAAAACTCTTCCAATTATCTAAATTGGCTAAGGTTTTGTATTTTGATGGGTTAATCAACTTACAAAGTTAAGTGTTGAAATGATGTATGATCTACTTCGCTAAATTAATACATCTATGATGGTCATTAAAACATATTTTCTTTTTTAAACTCAAATTATCTAATTGATCAATACATAACTTGGAATAAAAGAGATGAATATCAAGAAGCCTAAGTCTAAGATCGTTAGATTTACGAATCCTTATAAAAGATCTTAGAGTTAGGTCTACTTTTAGATTCATTTGTGTTACCTAATTTATTTTTAAATTAAAAAAACCATTGGCTATGGATCTTTTAATTACCTATCCATCTTAGGTGATGCGGTTAATCAAACTAAATTAAGCATTCAACTAGGTAAAATCATCGAAACCAATCATTCATAATACATTTAATCTCTTAACCTTAGCTAAAATAATTACACATACATATTCATTAATGAAAACTAAAATATAGCAATGAAGTGCATATTGATTGAATAAAAATAACTATAGAGTTAATACAAATA
>JAOXYD010254593.1:0-16176 GCA_028565735.1 Pinacopodium congolense
AGGGTTAGTTCCTTGTTTTACTACTCCCCAAGTTCTGATGCTTTGAGAAGAAAAAGATATTGTGGGAACAATATTTAGATCAGAAGAAAATGATGACTGTAGAAAGAAAGAGGAGAAAACTTTGTCATAGCTTATCTCTGTTCTGCTTAAATTTCTTCTTTTCTTTCAAGAATCATGATTTTACTACTTGTTTAAAGCCTATCAATATAACTATTAACTTTTGTGCATTGTAAGAGACGGACTCAATGAACAGTAATTTTCCTACTACTACAGCTGCTAACAAGCTCTCTATCATCGAACTTACCTATTTAAGTTTTTCTTCTGGGGCCTTTTGCTAGTTTCTTCAGCCTTCTTGGCTTAGAATTTTGACACTCTGGCACGCCTGCGCGCTCAGAGGCATTACTTCTCTTTTATTGCTGATTTCAAAAGCTTAACTACTCATAAGATATATAACTCCTTGTCTGTATTTTTTTCGTTGTTTCATTGCTCAATTCCGTCCGTACATTTGCATGATCTCCTTCAAGGACTGCTGGTTGTATTATTTTTGTTCTATTATATTGCGAGTGCATCTTACATAGAGTCTTCCTCTCAGGGCCCTTGCTCTTGCGCCTTTTGTGGACCAGGGGCTCTCATGGTTCACCAAGAAATTCAAATTTGATTCTCAGGGAAAGGTATGTATTGCTCGGGAATGGTCATTATTTAGCTCAATATGCTATACCTAATTTCGTATTATTTCAGGCTTTCATGGTCATTGTCAGCTTCTGTTTTGGACTGGCCATCATGCTATTTTTAGCTGTGACATTGCTTTGGGCGTAATCGGGTATCTATATCTTATTGGTAGGAAATGTTGTACTCTCTAAAAATTTAAAAGTTCTTTTTCAATACAATTTAACATATGGAAATAATTCAGTAACACTCAAATTCATTGCTGAAATTTTTTGTTTTACAGAAGCTAATCATTTACGACCACCCTTTGCATGTTCACTTCGCAATTATGAGACAGTTAAAAAGGATGCTCTTTAACTGTTGTTGAAGGATGCTCCAACTGTTGTTCGAGGATGGAAGTTATTATGTGCGAGTTCAACGCAAATGGAGGCGATGCTGAAAATATGCTCAACGTTTTTTTAAAATGAATTAGCTATAATTTATTTTTTTCCTAAAAATTCAATGATGTAATCTATTTTAGTCATGTTGACGGAATACAGCTTCCTTTTACCATGTTTTTGCAAACATGTTTCATGTTTCCTTTTTTTACGTGTTCATCTTTTCAACAATGATGTAATTCTCTCTTACATTTCTCTTCTTAATTTCAGAAATTAATGCCACTAAACTGAAATTCCATGTTCATTTATTAGAAAAAAATACATGTATAATCAATGGCTTTGTAACACAATAGGATAAGTTATTTAAGACATGTTTATTTATCAGTTTTAAATTCTGGAAGAGATAATAACTTACATATTAAAAAGAAAAAAGCAAGTGATAGTGTCAAATCGATAATAAATATTCGATAAGTGCTTGGCCACCAAAACAGTATGAAATATACATTTGTGCTTCGCTACTATAGCTTGATATGAAAGCAATGGTGTATCATGCATTAAACGTGCCGACTAGAACTTGTCGTTTTCAACTTAAAATTTTATTATCAACAACTTCTAAAATGAGAATTAAATATTTTGGGACATTTACTGCCACATACGAGTTTAAAACCATGGAACCAACATGCTTGTCGAGACAACAGAGAGGATATGGGGCGATAATTTATCGATCATTCAAGCCACTCACTTCAAATCTTCACCTTGAATTGAAGGAAAAGAAAAACCATAAGGGATGATAACTTACTGACCAGTCTTTTCAAAATTGAATTGAAGGATGTCTTGTCGTATCTCTATCTTAAGTATGCCATACTTCAGCAAATACTGAGAATTCCAAATAAAACGAAGTTTAAATCGTGTTTAAACTTAGAAATAACACAAGACCTGGTTTTCATATGCTCCATCGGATTATCTGCAGTATTAATTTTCTTCACAACCATATCATCTTGAGAAATAATATCTTGTAAAAAGCATGGTACTTGACACTAATGTGCTTGATTATCTCATTAAACATTTGATCTTTAATTAAATATACAGCACTTTGACTGTCATAGCGAATCAGTATACCTTAAAATCTAAGTCGAATTCAGTAATTAAGTCTCTTAACAGAATAACTTTTTTGAAAGCTTCCTCAACAACAATATACTCAGTTTGTGTAGTAAACATCTGAACAATAACATGTAAAGTTGTTTTCCAATTGATTGCACGACCCACCAATAGAGCATAGCATATGAGCGACTTCCTCCTACCAAGATTACTTAATTTGAGTCGATATAACTAACATTTAATCTTAATAAAATTAAATATTATACATCTGAATCTGAAATTTTTAAAATTTTATAATTAAATTTAAATATTAAAAATTTTTAAGTAGTTTTGACTTAATCTATTTGTGTATAATTTTTTCATATAATTCAATCCTTTCATCATACAATGTTCTGATTAGACATAGAATATAGAATTAGTATCTTTTTTATTTGAATCTAATCATATTAGTTTTCTACCATTAATAATTGATTTTATTCATAAAATTTGAAAACTATTTTCAAAATATCATTCCACCTTATCCAAAGGTTTCTTAAATCAATACTAATTGAAAACAATAGAACATTCTTTCTAATTATTTTAGGATGACGAATTTTATATTGACTACTCAACTACCTACATGTAGTTCCCGTTACATCTAATGTCTACAGAATGAACTATCCATGATTAGAATAGGTCGTAAGTAGTATCAAAATATAATAATCCATATACAAGATAACTTTGGCAATATCAAGTCTAAAGATCACTTATACATTCATCACAATGAGTATTTCTATAAACACACAAGTAATGTTCTATATGAGATTCTCACATCGGATCAGTTCAGTGAATTTATTTTTTAACAAGTACCCACACATTTATTTAAGTATTTTCATACTTTAGTTTATGAGAATAACTACTTCCTTCGTAAAAAAAAAACATAACGTGTATCAATTTTTTTACTATGTTAATGTCCAGTCTTAATAAAGTAACGACTAAAAATAATTTAGGGATAATATTTAATTATAATATGAATCTTATAATTATGATCTTTATCATAATTTTATTTATAAAATATAATTATCTCATAAACTTTATCTTATATTTTAGTCAACTAAACAAATATGCATAAAATAAATAATTCCTTTATAAAAATATGTCACAAATTTATAACCAACCAATTAGCTGTAGGATATAAACTAATAATTTTCTATTTGAACTAAGCCAATCGCTTAAGTATCTCATATCATATTGTTATATTGAGATCATCCTACTGTTGGAATAATGACTTAGTAAGAGAATTCCATTAGATTCTCTTTAGTGAGTACTTGTTTAATCCTTACAACTTTTATCTCAATTATCTCTATAATTAAAAGGAATTACCAAAATAACATTCTTGAATCATTGATGAGACCTTAGTTCCTTTTGCATGTTTAATGGTTTTCATATTCTATAGTATATTACTATTTGAACAATGCAAAGAACTATACCTAGTTCATCAAAGGACCTTATGATTCAAGCAATCATTTCTACTAAATGAAAAATATATTAGAGTATAATTAGTAACCATTGCTACTTAGAAACATTTCTAATTCAACCAATAATGTTGTAAGTAACTACACTTAAATTAGGACTTATTTATGTTCTTATCAAACTAAAAATTGGAGTCGTATAGCCTTAAATGTAAACGTCAACTCATACACATAATAATAGACATCATTTATACTTCACAAGTATCAAACATCTCAAATGCTAAACACTTTTAGCACATTATCTATGTTCTTAGATTAGAATAGGTAAACAACTTTTGTATCTATCCCTATAAATCTTAATTTTTAGAATTTAAGTTGATACCTTTTCATTTCCAATTGTTCTTGGACTATCATATTTTTAACAATTGAAAATATAAATTAGTGTTCTTAATGAGCCATATGCAGTTACATACTCCCTTTAAAACTCACAGATATACTCCTTTTAAAAATCACAACTATATTTCCACTAATCTTCTTATAGACATGATAACTCCACAACCATCTTCAAAACAAACTCTTTGAATTCATTATGAAAGTGAATTTATTAAACATCTATCAACCTTTTTTAAGTACACATCATATATATGAAACAAAGGTACTGGTTCCATTTAAATGCATTACTATAAGATCTGAACTATTTTAAACTTTATCTTACTCCCACAATTTATCTTGAAAATTATTCTCCTTATATGTACTCATTGAATCAAACATGTTTTTTAGTTGACCTGTAAGATTATATCTAACTTTTGGATATCTCATAACTTCTTATTATCAAACTTAGTTCTAAACTTAGAAGACAACATATGTTTCAACCAAGCATCACATTCCAAAATCATTAACATTGACTCTTTTAGAGTCATATAATTTCATATCTCATATGAAATCATATTAATTAATTTAAATAGAACTATAGAAGGTAAGTCATATCAAAACGTAACTATGATGAAATAAACATTACATAATACAATATCATATATTATAAAACTCTTTTTTTTTACCTAAATTCATATTATTATGAAATTTAGTCATGGAGTCAATTACCAGATAATTACATTTCCTATTAGATAACCAAGAAAATTTAAGTACACCTCAATACATCAATCTTATCGAAGTGATTTAGCATTCACAATACCTAATTTTTACTTAGATTGAACTTCTTTGAACTTTTCAAAATTGAACTTAATATTTCATTAAATACATATGACTATATCACATAAAATTATCGATATACTTAATGAAAAACAAGGATGAATTATTATCACATATCATACATCATATGAATCATCTATAATAACTCAATACTATAATCACTCTTTTAATAAAAGTTGATTTGGCCTACTATTAATGCAACGAATTTCACAAGTTCCATATGATTAACAATCAAAATGATATATATATCCTTATATGTAACTTTATGATTTTCATTACATTGATTTAACCAGCATGACATAAAATGACACTCTTGATTAACTAACTTTGTATGCTTATCATTATATGTTAAGCATAAATCACTCTTAATCTAATACATACAAACTATTTGTAAAACATGCACTAACTACTTTTACTCAACAATCTATTTCTTATCATGCCTCGTATATTATAGTAGTGTTGAATCCAAATTCAGTATCATATATACAAATAATGAGTTAGAAATATACATATAATCTCTATCATAGTCTACAGTATATTACATGTGCCTGTATAACCAACATTGGTTAAAAGAGCTCAAGAAGATAATTTAATGTAACACATTGCGAAATGTAGATTTTAATGTTTAGATGGGATTATCAGTCATTACAAAACTTTGTGTTTTGATTACCAGTCATTACAAAACTTTGTGTTTTTCTCCTAAATACACTAAACTCATATTGATTTATCTTTTTATTTTTTGGGTTCTATTTGGTCCACTGTACTATGATGTCTAGTTATATATAATTGTTAGTGTGTGTTGCAAATTGGTATGGCTACTGAATCACCTCATAATGGTGAATCATTAAATGTCGATGATGTTAAATTGATCCAATAATTGTCTTCTGCTCAATTCAATGTTGTTGCTAATGGTAAGGTGACTACATATGTTATGAATAAGACAAGCCTCGAATTTTAAAATTAAGAAGAGGGAAAGAAGAGAGATTTTTTGTTTAAAAAAATGATGGCTTAAGAAATATGTAGAAAGAGGATTAGGTTTCTTCTTCCTTCCATGTAACAGCTATGATTTTTTAGTAAATACATAGAGGTGAGTTAGGTCATTTGGGCCTTATTCTGTCAGGTCAAGTCAGTAACTTAAAGGGTCGGATCACACTTGAGTTAAGATGGATATGTGGACATTCATCTATTAAATATACACACATAGATGTCTATGTATCCAATATCTTTAATTAATTTAATAAAAAATTAACATTGTCTACTTTTTTTTCTTGAATTGATCAAATTTCAATAAGTTAATTACTAAATTAAAAAATTTTAAATACTTGACAATAAAGTTTAAAAATTTTCAAAATTTTTATCACTTAAAAGTTGTTTGGTAACACTTATGTTTTTTCGTTGTTGTTTTTTATTTTTATTTTTTATTTTTATGTTTCTGTTTTTTTTATGAAGAAAAATGAAAACATGTTTGGTTGATATTTGTAATAAAAAATAAAAACAAAAACATATTTGGTTGAGATTTATAAAAATATATAATTTAATAATGATAGTCAAATATGAAATAAATTTAAATTATTTGACCAAAATACTCTTATACACCTTAAAAATATATTATTAGTCAATAGATTATATTGATTATTCAATGTAAAAAAATATGTTTATAAAATCTGTTTTCAAAATGAAGAAAAACATCATTTTATTGTTTTTCTATTTCTATTTATATTTCTCTTATTTTGAAAACAGAAAAATAAAATAGAATACAGGCAAACACATTTTTTCCTCTGTTTCTCTGTTTTTTGAAAACAAAAACAAAAAATAGAAAACATAAATGTTACCAAACAGGCCTTAAAAGAGTATAATCATACCTAAAACATTCGGATCATAAGGGTATTATACTTATAGTCTCTCGATGATTGACTTATGGTTAGTTATTTGTTCACTATGAATTTTGGCATATAATGTTGAGGTGTTTGAAGTAAAAGTTAAACATTTTTTGTGAGATGAGAGATATTCTTTATATCTTTTCAAATATGCATTAAGTGAAAGTTTTACACTCTATCTTTCTTTGGATTATGTCGTATATGAAATAACATTCAAACTAAAAAACTCAAGGTTCATATAAAGTGTCTATAATGAATGTTTTAAGGCTTCCTCATCATAGAGTAAAGATTATAAGATTGAGACATACTTATAAAGGGATGAAAATAGAATGAGGTAACCTTATGGTGAGTTTAAGTAAAATATAAAAAGAACATCTTCCATAGTTCTTAGCATTTTACATTATGCTAAGGCTAATCAATCTATAAATAAATAAATAAATCACAAGAAGAAGGTTCTTATTTGTTGTCATGCTTTTAAGCGACCTAAGATTCTATATTAATTTTCTATAATGGAAACTCATAAGGTTCTTTGGAACAATCATAATCATGATTTTATGTTAGAAAATTTTTCAATAATAAATGATGATTAAGCATTTTTGTTACTTAATTTTTGCATCTAACACTAGTAAAATCAATACTGATTGATGGCATTATAAGGCTTAGTCATATTAGACTAGATCAAATTAGTTGTTTAGTTAAACAGGCTTGTTAAGAAGGCCTATATTACGTAAAGTTATTTATTTGTGACCATAGTCTAACCAAAAAAATTATGTAATAAACCATTTTATATAGTACAAAGAGTTATAAATTCATCGTAATTAACTCGTTATGATATATGTGATAGACTGAATGTGATATTTGTAGCATAGAGGTAATTATTTCATCACTATTGAGAATGACTACAATTGATATAGTCATGCCCACCTAATTTATCATAATTTGAAATATTGCATTACTTCTAATAGTTTGCAATTCTCAATAAAAATCAGTGAGATAAATCACATAATGAACTTAAGAACTGGTCAAGAATAAGTGTTCTTTAGTATACTTGTATAACCAATTCAAAATTTCTTGTGACGAAAATTGAAAGAATAGACAATTAGTATCATGTAAATGATAATGAAAGAGGAGAACTAGAACTCTTCTTGAAATCGTGAAGTCTCTAATGACATAAACAAAGTTAGATTAGTGCCTATTGGGATGATATGTTATTGATGACTAAATATATGCACCTATATACCCATTAAATTAGATATTAAACACCACATTTGTGATGGACATGTAAAGGGCCTAGCTTATCACATTTAAATTCCAAGGAAAAGTGTTACCTGCTCAGTTTCTTTCATTATTATTATGGGAAGTTGGGTCCCAAAGGGAATGAAAGTATCTTTATAGATAGTCAGATCATTCCACAGGTTATTTTTTCAAAACTAAATAAGGAAATAACCTAATAATTGGATTTATATCACAAGATATCATACTATTAGAAAATGTTTTTCTAAAGAAAGAGAAGATAATTCAAAACCTATCTCTATATGAGTTACTGAATTAGAATGATCTATTGAGTGGAGATCAAATGGATATGATACATTCGAATAGAAACAATTAAGGAGATGATAAATTAGTTTTTAATCATGACAATGTCAATTTAATTAGAGTTCTTTACCACAATCAGATTTGATTGGGAGCAATATAAGAGTGAAGAGATATTTTTTAAAATCTTTTACATTTACCCATATTGTGTGTGGATGAATCCCTGGGCAATATTTTGACATTAAAGGAAAAAATTGTATTAGTAATTCCAAAAGAGACCTATAAGTATAATCATGTGAGAAAGACTGTAACTTGTCTTATTAAGGACGAATACATGAGTTATAAAAGAAAAATGAATGTTAATAAGCTCTATTTGAGTGTCCTAAAGGAGTTATTGCCATCAAGTATAAATAAGTTTCCAAATGTCAATTGAAAGATTGATGTAACTTTAGTGATTATACAACATAAAATTAAATACAAGAAGACTTTTTCATTTATTATAAGGTGACTAGTTCTAACTTTATTAATTAGAATAGATCTTACTTTACATCAAATAGATGTAAGTGGTTATGTTCTTCAATGAAGAATAAAATAAAGAACAACCAATAGGTTTTGTTTACAAAGACCAAGAACATTATGTGTTCAAATTATTATCATTAATTTATGGTCTAAAGTAGTCTCAAATTTAGTGGCATACGATGTTTTATACAATAATCATATCATATGATTTTAGTGTGATTGATAAAGACCACTAAGTACATATTGTAAGATCCAACAATAAATGTGTGAATTTATTAATATATTTGGATGATATTATGATAGCTACTCAACAAATGTTGGTTTGTTGAAAAAATTAAACAAGTGGTTATTAACTATGTTTTATATAAATGACATGGATAAGGTAGTGGATAAGATTGCATACATCTTGGAAGTTATTTTTAAGTAGTATTCAAATTGATTTGTTGTTGCTATTATGAGCTACATAAATATTAAAAGAATATTTGAATAGTTCTGTATGCAAGATTGAAAACCTTTCATATTGCTATTGCTAAAAGCGACCAATTGAGCAGTAGACTGTATCTGTAGATGTTACACGATAAGATGAAATTGGTAATCTCACATACACTTTATTGTGTATGAAAAAACATATCGAAAGGCAGTAGTAGAGATCTAAAATGTTGAAATTAAACCAAACACATAAACATAAGCATAATTATGTCCTAAGGACATAGTAGCATGGAAAGAAATGACCATATTATGTAACTATTTCAGTGATGTTACTTTGATTGTCATTGAATATTTGATGCAATATATGTTTAATTGATTATTAAGTATCATTATTTTCTTGGATGAATTTTGTATGAAAATTGAAAATTCATCCAAAAATGTGAAAATACATGATTTTAAATTAAGGATTTAGTTTTAGAATGAATGTGATAGGAATGAATTTGGTTAAGTTTTTATATGTTATTTAATTTGAATTCATTCTTATTTTTTATACAAAATTACTCAATTTGTCTTATATTATGCTTAATAATAGGTTTATTATCTTAGCACAAGATATGGATCAAAACATGAAGTTTGGAAAAGAAAAGACAAAAAGCCAAATTTGGGATTAAAAAAAGAGTAAGTCATGTTTATCACTTATGACTAGCTCTCTTGAAATGGAAATTGACAACACTTAATGCTCTTGTAAAATGGCATCTAATTAAATGTTTAAAGAAGGAGCATATCACATGAATAAATGGAGCATCTAGCTTGGTAAGGGGAGCTCTTCTTGCTACTTTAAAACACAACACTTGAGCTTTAGTAGGGAATGACATGGCAACTCAAATGTTAAAGGCAAGATCTTTAGCTTGAAATGATAGGGAACGTGTAAGTGGGACAAAAACTTTTAAAAAGCTTTACACATGAAACTCATCAAGGAGGGAGCACTTAAGAGAAGAAAGGAGAACTTTTCTCTTTGAAATATATGGCAGCGTGTGAACCAAAATAAAATAAGGAGTGAAACATTTTGATGAAGGATAAAAGGAATTCATGGCTCACAAACACGCAACCTTAGGTGTGAAACAAGAGACAACAAAACATAAAAAGGAAAGGCTTCGGAAAAGAATGGAGGTGGCGTTTTGTCTTGTTCCAACTCTTGAAAACCAAGTATTTTTATAAACAAGAGAAAACGACGGCAACAGAAAAAACAACAAGAAGAGCTTCCCTCCATTAACAAAAGCACGGCTGCAAAATGGTTAGGTGAAGAGTAGCACACCACTCACCAAAATTTGGCAACATACTAGAAAGGAAGGGAGTGGAGGTAATTAGGACTATTGGCTTGGAGTTAAGGAGTCAGCTTGGAGCTCTCCACCAACTAACCTTGGTGGAGCTAGCTTTCTAGGAGATGCAGCAACACCCCTTTTGTATTTATTTTGAATTATTCCATTGTTTATACTTCTTTTAGATTGCTAAAATCGTTAGGTTTAATTTCCATTTTCATTTTCACTTGTTTTGTTTACTTCATTTCCGAATGTTATTGTCTTAGTTAGTTTCTTTTCATTTTTCCCCCTTGTTTTGTTTTGGACTTGTCCAAATGATGCCTTTTGTTCATATATTTCATGCTTTGTTCATATGACCGAATGGTAAGCTATTTGGTTCTTTTGTTTAATATTTTCTTAGGCAATAACATTAGGTTGTTTGTTATAAGTCTAAAGTTTAATTTCTTGTCAATGTTTGGAACTATGGTTATTTATATATAAATGAAGCCTTTTAATTTTAATTTTCTAGCCTATATTCCACTTACGTAAGCTTTTAGCTTTATATTTTCATGTTTTTCTTCGATAAATGCTAAGTTGTGTGAAGTGTTATTTAATAGGTTTGCATTTATTCTTAATGTCTTTAGTTAATCTATGCTTAATAGTTGGGATTTATAGGATATCAATCAATTTTTGTTCAATTTATATATGTTGGAATTTGTTTAGAATATTAATTTGAGTTTTGTTTAATTAGGTTTTAGCTAATTAATTAATAGTATAATTAACTTAAGTTTGTGTTAGTTTAAGTGTTGAATAGTATTTTCATTTAGTGTTCTAAAAATTTCAGCCTTAGTTTTATTTAATTAAGTATGAATTGTGCTTGTTTAATCTTTGTTTTATTTGATTTAAATATGTGTGACTAATTCCCTAAGGGCTTAAGGATATAGGAGGGATGATGGGGTAATGATTTGTGAGAATGCGATTGAGTTTGAATTGATTTGGTGCTTATAGGCTAGGTTGGGTTGGGACTTTGGTTAAATGACATAGATTAGGAGTTGCTTCTAGGCTTAATCACCCTTTAGATAATTTTCTAACTTGAGTGTTAGGATTGAGTAAAGGATACATAATTTTCCTTGAAAATTTCCTACAAATAGCAATAAGTTAGTTGGTTTTGTTATGATACTTAACCAACTAATCTAAAGTTCCATACCTTTAAGTTACACTTCCTGACCTTGCGAGTTAGTGGCCTAATTTAGTCATTTTTTAGTACCTAATGCGTCTTCACTATTAATTCTAGAGAGCTTGTTCTAGGTTATAGTGAAGATAGGGGTATTTCTAAAGTTTGTTAGATTTATCTAAGTTAGAAAAACTGAGGGTCTGAGAGTTTGTTCAAACCTATAAGTTACTACCTTGATTAGAGCACCTTTTATCTAAATTCAAGGATCAACAGCTGTCTAAGAATCCCAATAATATATTCGGTTCATTTCTTTATTATTGTTATTTATTTATTGTGCTTTGTTCTTTGTTTTCCTTTTATTGTTTTTATTGCATCTTAGTCATGTTAGTTCTCTTTGTGTTTAAGGGGTTTTGTTTTTGTTTTTCATTACAACATTAGAAATAGTAGTATCCTTAACTCCATATAGATTTGACCCTAACTTACCCTAGCTATATAGTTAGGTATAATTAGGTTTATTATTTGATAGTTTGCGATAACTTATCAAATTTTTGGTGTCGTTTTCGTGGAGTTAGTGCGTGTTAATTGTTATTTCCTGTGTTGTCTTTATTTTAATTTTTGTTGATCTTTATCATTCTTCCATTAGTTTTGCATGTCACTTAGTCCCTCTAAACATATTCGTTTGTGGAGATCTATTGAGGGAAACAGGGGTTTATTACTTTCTTTACCTAACCCTTTCTCTTTTTCTCCTATTACATGTTGTACTCATTTCGTTAAAGAGAGCAAGCAAGCTATACATAACTTCCTGAGAGCAGTAGTTCTACATCGTTTGAAGAAGAAGTTAAAGTAAGTTTAGAAGAGTTCACATAGGATGGACAAATAGAACAGATCATGGAGCAGCATTAAAGGAGCTTATAGCTTCTATTTTTAATCACAAATTACTTTGTATTAATTATCCAGATGATGAGCCAGAAGTTGAAATTAGACCTGGATTAATTCATGCCTGATCTACTTTTACAGGTTTTCGAGACATCATTTCATTAGGATCAGGGTACATCACAAACCCTAACAATTTCTTAAAGGAGTTCCACATTGCATGCTTGGGTATGAAGCCAATGAGAGTCACAGTGGAACAATTAAAGCTAAAGGTATTTCCCTTTGCCTTAGTTGATGTAGCCAAGGAGAGGCTTAATGACTTACCCGTTGGATCGGTCAACGCTTGGGAGCAGATGTTGCAAACTTTCTTAGAGAAGTACTGCCCTACTTTGAGAGCCACCAACATAAGGAAGGAGATATTTGGTCTTAAATTAGGTCCAAGGGAGTCACTGCATGAATAATGGGAGGAGCGCTTCAAGGGGCTCTGGAATAGTTACCTAAACCTTCAGATAAGTGAGTAATTATTGATTCAATACTTTTATGAAAGTTTGCTTTCTTTGGACAGGAATATGATCGAGGAAGTGAGCAGTGGGACCTTGGATGATAGGATCTTGAAGGATACGAAGAACTTGATAGCAATAATGACTACCAACTCTCAGTATTGGGGAACCATAATAGTACCTCATCCTCAACAAAGCAAGTGAAGGAAGTTTTCAATTCCAAGTTGGTGCAGTAAGTCATCAACTTAACATCTTTGGTTTAACAAGCAGAGATGGGCAAGGCACCCATGAAAGTATGCGATATTTGTTCTTTAGCTGATCATACTATAAACCCTTGTCCTTCTTTGGAGGATGAATAGTAGGTTAATGCACTTGGCGGGTTCTAAGGAGAACAGTGGAAGTATGATCCTTTCGCTCTCACCTACAATTTATGGTGGAAGGATCATCCCAACTTAAGGTATGAAACCCAATAATATGGAAGCAGCTCCAATGTTCACCTACCTACCTATCAGTAGCAATAGCAAGGATTCGACACACTAGTGGCTTTTCAATAGCATTAACCATAATTCCAACTAAGGTCATCTCCTCCGTCACCACCAAAACCATATGGAGGTATGTCTTTAGAAGAAATTGTCAAGAGTTTAGGTACTAACACTCTTAAGTTCCAGTAGGAAGTGAGGAGTGGTCTGAAGAATTTGGAAAATTAGGTGAGTCAGATGGCTGATGCAATAACCAAGTTGCAGGCTTAGAGTTCAACATGACTTCCTAGCCAGCTTGAGAGGAACTCAAGATGGAATGTTTGCGCCATAACTCTGAGAAGTGGCAAGGAGGTCGAAGGGTGATTAAAGAGAAAGGAGAAGTAAGTAAAAAAAGAGGAAACCGAACTTGTAAAGAGAAAGGAGGACAACCCTCCTAAGGTAAGTTCCTCACAACCTATTAGACCTAAATCGCTTCCTATTCCATTTCCTTGCAGGCTAGCCAAGACCAAGAAAGAGGAGAAAGAGAAAGAGATATTGGAGATCTTTTATAAGGTGTAAATGAATATACCTCTTCTAGAATCCATCAAGCAAATTCTGTGATGCGCTAAGTTATTGAAGGAGTTATTTACTAATAAGCAGAAAATGAAGGGAGATGAGAAGATCAGTATAAGGGGAAACGTATCAGTAGTTTTAAAGTAGTAGCTACCCCCAAGTGCAAGGATCCAGGCACTTTTATCATCCCTTATACAATTGATAACACGAGTTTTGAAAAATGCATATTAGACCTAGGATCTTTGACAAACATCATGCCAATATTTATTTTTTTTGCCCTTAAGTTAAGTTCTTTAAAAGTTACTCGTGTTATCCTTCGTTTAGCTGATGGCTTTAATATTTATCCTAAGGGGGTCTTTGAGGATGTCTTAGTGCAAGTTTAGGATCTTGTGTTCCCTGGAGATTTTTATTTTGTCGATGTGAAGGTTTTAGAGTCTCCTATTCTATTGAAAAGGCCATTTTTGAAGACATTTGGTACAGTGATCGATATTGATAAGGAGGAGTTGATGATGGAGAGCATTGGGCAAGTTATCAAGTTCAACATCTCTGAGGATAAGCAACATCAAGCTGATTGTGAGTCAGTTGCAAAGGTGGAAGAAGTTGGATCCTTCATTTGTTCATGCCATTCACATGTGGCATTCGTGGTTCCTTTTGATGCAGGCTGAGGCACAAACAAACAAGCATCAAGCTTATGACCTTACACAAGTGCTTGTTATGAGGCACCCCAATCGTATCCTTTTGTTTGTGAGATTTTTTCTTTTTGTAAATAGTTTGTGGTTTATTCACTTTGTGTGCTTTACTTTTTTTCTTTAGTTTGTTTTGTGTGTAAGAAGGCAAGAAGGAAAACTCAAATTTTTGTTGTCAGGCTCCACATGACTTCTTCGATCTAGGAGAATACTTCTGTTCCAATCTCTTTTACATGTGCTTTTATTGTTTTTGGACATTGAAGACAATATCTATTATAAGTGTAGGGGTGTGGCCAATTTGAAAATTTTTTGCAAATTTTTGCATTGTTGCACTTGAACTAGTGTGATGAATATTTAACCCTGAAATCTATCATAGTAGTTGTAATGAGACTGAGTTGTATGCTTGAATTTGGATTAGGTTGTTTGAATAGGAAGTGAATCAAATTGATTGATTGAAGTAGTTAGTTTCATAAACTTAGTCAAAATTTTGATACTTGAGTGATTAGGTAATGTATGAACCCATGATAGAATTTCATATATAGACTTATGTGAGGCATTAAGCTTACATGACTACATTTCAGTCGTTTCATTTTCTTGTTGTGTGTGATGCTCCCCTAGGAAGATTATCTTTAGAAGTTGAACCAGTTTGAAACTATATGCGTGTTATATGGAAAAGATTAAGGCCTTCCTTGTTTTAACCACTTGACTTAAATGAATCACCTTAGGCATTATCCCTTGTAACCTTTTTGAGCCTTTACCCTTTTATTTGTAAATTCCACACCTTAAACCCAAAAACCCATTAGCCTTACCCGATCACAAGTATAGTGAAGTATTAACTGATCATTTGGTCTATGGTTTGAGACTTTTGAACTTGTTATTCTGAGATGATTTGAGATGGTTTTCTAATCATGTTTTATATATAATTACTATTATTGTCTTCTTATTTTTAGAGTATCATGAAAATGAAAAAAAAGAGAAAAAAGAAGAATCAAATAAAGTAGCAGTAGCAAGTAAGGAGTAGTCCATTGTATTTATATGCATATTTCAAAATTTATATTTAGTTATCCCTCTACACTTGGTACTTTATGAATACTTATGAGACATCTCTCAACCTTTATAACTTACCTGAACCCAAAACTCATTACAACCTTGAATCAAAGTCCTTTTGATCCATACTAGCACGTAATTTAGATAGAAGAGAATTGGTGCATTTGTAAGCCTATGGTAGTGTAACCTCTTAATGAGAGCTTGGAGTGAAACACCAAACGCTAAACACATTTGAGTGAAATGAGTGGATATTGTGAGGAAAATCGATCTTGGTTTTATGCTTACCTTTTGATCGATGGTGTCTTCATTTGAATTTGTTTATGTGTGCTGATAAAAACTAATTATGATATGTGTAGTAGCTTAATGCTTGAGTTTGCCAAAGTCTGAAAGATAGCATGCACTTGATTT
>JAOXYD010254611.1:0-16175 GCA_028565735.1 Pinacopodium congolense
ATTTTTATAATTAATAAAATTATCTAATTAATAAAGTTAAAATTTATACAAAATAATAAAATTATATAAATACTAAATTATTCTTAATCTTGTAGTTATATTACTATATTATATTTGTATTAATAGGAATATACATTACTATTAATAGAATATTTTTATTAATTAATAACAATAATTAATATAAATTATATTACAATATATTATTTTAAAATAAGATTTATTTGAAAAATATGTGAAAATTAATATTAATCTGCATGAAAATTGTACTATATTTATTGTATTAATTGATTATTTTAGAGTTGAGACATGTTAAAATTATATTTACATGAGATGCATAATATATATTATACAGGAATCATTTTGCAAATTTTATGAAATTTAATGACTATTTTATAAAATTGTTTGAACTGATATCGGTACAGGTCAATACTATTGCGATACCATTTGACACAAAAACTGGTATTAACACGGTACCAATATTCATAACATTGACATAAACCCTTATGCCATCTAACAACTTTAATTAGTAAATCAATTGTTAAGGAAGGGAATAATAAGATGGGAAATAATGTAAATTTACATATATTCATTAAATTGAAATCCCTAGGGCAAATCTATCTTTCTTTTCCTATACAATCCCTAATCCCTTTTTTTGGGTTAGCCTGTTGTTTGATCTATCTATAAAATAGACAATGGTAGGATTCTAGAGTGCTTTAGAGAATTACTCGTGAATTTTGATTCATAATTCTTCACAATAGGCAAGGCAAGACTCATCTTGCCAAATATTACATTCCTTTCAAAGACTAAGAGAAGCACAAAGTTGAATGCAATAAAAAAATTTCTATTTTTCTTACTCTTTTCTTGTCAGTTGAGTTGATTTTTCTCTACGTTTTTATGATGATATTAGTGCATTTCTTTTATGGATTCATTGTTTAGTGGTTAATAAAGGCACCATGTTCACAAATTTCATTGAGATTGGTTCTTATTTACCTTTTTTTTCTTAATTATGAGAAATTTATGTAAAATGATTCAAACTCTTTGATTCATATACTTATCTTTTAGAAATTGGGATTACATAGGCATTATTATTAAATTATTCAGTCCCTTGATGAATGATGTGTTACACCTTGAAAATGTTCTTCTTGTAGTTTCGTACACACAAGGTTATCTATAAACATTATGCTGGATTATTCTTCTTATCGTGCTGGACATTACGAATAATGAATTTGCTTACTTATAGTGCATCCATTTTTTGATGAGAGATATCAGATCATTTCTTTAGCAATGTTTGTAGATCTAGTATTTGATTTTCAGAAGGATTGTGTAATTTTCTTTTCCAATTTGATTATATATATATATATATATATATTGATAAATTAGAAAAGATATTATTAAGTAAAAAAGGGATAAGGAAAAGAAAAAAATGGGATAGCTAGGGACAGGAGCCCAAAATTTTGCCTAGCTACCTAGAACAAACAAACTGAAAAAAAACTTGCTAAACTTGCTGAAGATAACACAAGCTAAAGAGAAAACCAAATGGATATATGGCCAATACCCTAAACTAAGGAGCAAACTCTAACACATTAAGCAAAAGAGACAACAACAGTAGTCTAGAGGCAAATTGCAAACCAAACTAGGTGAGACTTACACCTTTTTTCTAAAGGAGAGTCAATTAATGAGGAGGACTCATGCACTGACTTGACAAAGCTGGGTGACATAAAATTATTCCTGCTATATAGAGGCTTGCACTTACTGGAACGGTAGCAATCTAGAGGATGAAGACTACTATATTCAAGTTTTACTAACTTAATATCCGGGATATATCTCTTTGCTGACTTCCTCTTCCTACAAAAATATGTGGCATAAGATATGTTTTGAAACATTCCACAAGGTTCTCCTAGATCCTTCCTCTTCCTCTTAATATCTATTTTTGACAGTTAAGGATTTCTACTAGGTGTTGCATCTTTTAACAAGACCTGGCCTCTTTTATTATTAACATTTTCACCACCTATTTTTGTGAAAAAAAAACTACAAAATAATAGTTAGAAACTAAACAAAGCACCTTAAAAAAATACTACCTCTCATCTGTGTTTGAACTGAGGATTTTAGTAATTTGATTGAGAAATCTGGTAGTAAAGCTCCAAATATCCATGGTTGAATTATTGAAGGTTCGATTATTTCATTCATGCCAAATGTTATAAACACAAGTTATGATAATACATTTGAACAGGTTCATATCAATATGTATCTATGAAGGATAGGGCTTTGAAACCAATGGAGGATGGAAGGCAGAGTAAACATATTATGAAGGTTAATTTGAAAGTGGTGTAAGACAAAATACCATACAGCTTTTTGAATAAGTACATTAAAAAAACAAATGGTCTATCATCTCATTATCCAAGAAGCATAAGGAACAAAAATTTGGGAAGTAGGAGAATGCTAACTTGTGTCTTGTCTGAATTTTATTTTAAAGACTAGCCAAAGACTAAAACTATGTCTAGGGCAAGCTTTCTTATGCCAAACTAGGTTGTACTAAGGGACTCGAGGGAGAGGGAGTCTTAACACTTTATAAACTGAGGTATATTGCATGACGGCATGATACATGATACATTCTCATCTTCTTATTTAAAATTCACTTGGTTTGCTTTTAATTAAATGATTTTTCTTCCTTCTTCTCTATCATATAATATTTGTAGTCATTTAAATAGTTAATAGAACCTTAATTTGTTTTTGGTTCCTAAATCTTTATCATAAGACTTCTTTCAAACTTGCAGTATCATCCCTTTAGTGGCATTGATCCTTGTGTACCAAAATTCTTCTATTTTAGCTATTTTTTTACTAAATTATACTAGAATAAATTTGGTTCTAAGATGAGAAATCCTGGAAAGGTGGCATTATGCCCTTCAACTTTGTTTCATTCTAATAGTTCCTTTGAATATATCGATCAATAACACATTATAAATTCCCTGTATAAATATTTAGCATTTTAAGTCATATTGATCAACTAATGTAAAGCACCGATCGATCAACAAAGTTAGATTGATCAATCAATGCACTTAAAAATATTTTTAAAGATAATTTTTAAGTCTTCTAAACTTCAAACTCATTTTTTTAATATAAATTATATTTAAACAAGTTTCAAAATATTTTCTGAAAGTTTTTTGTTACATTAAGAAGATTTTCTTTAAAGCTTTTTTGAATTTCCTCTTGATTATGAAAAATTATGTGCAGTATACCCTAAATACAAATAAGCATGCAATGACCAAGCTCCTAATTTATTAAAATGACCAAGACAATATTACAAGAAGGATTACAATAATTTTCTTAAATTTAATGTTCATGATTTATCCTTATTCTTGATTCTTCCTTGAATTGTAAATGTGTTCCAATTTTTCACTTTCTTTATTCCTTAATTCTCTCCTTTTATTAAACTTGATCCTTCACAGAACAACTAATATCACCAAGGATAAAAATCATTAGTAGTAATATGTTTTATTATTATCAAAACTTTGGGTTAAAACTTCACTTAGTTTAATAAGAATTAATTGTAATTGTAATTTTTAAGTTCAATTAAAATACTAAAATATATAACCTTTAATATAAATAGATCTAGGATTTATAAGAGCTAGTACTCTTGCCTTACTCCTTTCTATACTACTTGTAAAGTTCTCTCAACTTATTTGTGTTGATAACGCTAAAGACTGAATGTTTGTGCTAGTAAGGTGAAACTTAACATAAAAGTTATTTCTTGATAAAAAATTTATTTTTCCCCTAACATTTCAAAAAACAAAAAAAGAGGTGAAACTTAACACATAAGTTATTTCTCTCAACTGTTCCTAAACCTTAACTTTGTTAAGATTTTTTATAGAGTTTTTTATTATTTTGATATGTGATTTCTAGTTTATATGTTTGATTAATAATCAATAATCAATATAATGAGGTTAGTGTTCATTTTTTATTAGGAGTATTAATGGATGTTTAGAGTTTGAATTGATCTTAAAAGATGGAAGGTTGAGTAAGGAAAGTCAAGTTTTAAAGATGGAAAATATTTTGGACACAGAGCCTTTAGAAAAATTAGGTATGGGCACGTGTAATAGCTAAATAGACAAATTTGGAAAAGCTAACTAGGATTTCATACTTTGCTAGGACTCTTACGAAAATTAATTATATGTCTTTTATTTATCTCCCAATAAATGAAGGGGATTATTATAGACTTTAATGGGCCTCTTCTTAGCTTAAAAAAGAATTATATTAAGGTTTTACTAGTGATTAGCTATCACCTTTTGGTTAGAGAACACATTAGGGATATTATCTTCTCTCTTCTCCTTTCTTTAGCTGTCTTTCTCCATGGTCCTTAATGGTTTAATTATTCTCCTTAGTTGAAAGGATCTAAATTCATTTAGAACATCATGGATTATGAGGTTTCTTGTTTTTAATGTGATTTTGTTTGATTATTTATGTACCAGACTTTCTTTTGTTTTATATTTATGGCTATCTTGGTTAACTATTAGGAAGTGCACACTAATTTGTTAATTGTTATGATTTAGAACTAGGTTAGATTTTAGGTCTGTAAGTTGTTAGGGTGAATTTTATATTGTTTTTTAATGTTATTTTTTGTATATTTACCCTTATTTCAGTAATTAATTATTTATTTAATGTTTAGAAATGTTCAATTTATAGGTTAATGTGAATAATTGAAGAAATGTGCAAAAAGGAATCAAAATTATCTAAGTCTAGACCATCAACAGCGTCCTAACAACCCACTATTGAGGAAGTCAAAAATAGGCTATTAATGACAGGTTGTTCATCCTTCAACGGCACCGTTGTGTGTCGGTGCCCCGCCATTATATGGCGCAGACATAGTTTTGTAGAAGATTCATCAACAATTGTGGTTGGTATCTCCCTACTTGTTGCTACTGCTCTCCTATAAATAAAGGACATCTTAGAGCTTCAGAAACCAAGGAGTTTAGGATCCAAAATTGTTTTCTTTAGTTTTTTTAAAATTAAGCTTAGTTTCAGGTTAGTTTTTGTTTCAATCTTTGTAAATTCAATTTTCATGTTGTTTGTAGTGGATTCAACAGCATAATCACATGGTTTTAAGCTAGATTATCATCTAATAATCTTGTTTGGTGATATCTAAACTCTTAATCTTGTGTGTTATTAACGTTATTTTTAATTAATCAAAGTTTATTTTGTTTAAGTTAATTATTTTGTTAGATTTGATTAATTTCTATGCTCAATATTAATGTTCAGTTTATCTGAGTTGTTAAATATGTTTATGGATGGTTTATTGTGGTAATTAATTGTTAATGCATGATTAGTGAATTAATCTTTATTTATTAAGTGCTTAATACTTGGCTTGAACTGATTACTTATGATATTGCCTTGAGATAATCTAAAATCTAACAATCTCTACCTAAGTTATTAGAAAAATCAATAAACATCGTGGTTTAAATCAGTGAAATAACCAAAGACTTGGTTAATCATAAGGGTGCTAATCTTAAATTAGGAAAATTTAGGATTAAACTTCCTAAGCTTTAATCCTATTATCTAAGTTTGAAGTGTAACCAAACTTTAGGATATGATCAATTGAGATAAGCCAATGTCTTAACCATATTACTGTCTTGATATAGAGAAGCTAGCCTAGATTAAGCGTTACTGATTAATCAATTAAATCATCAACTATCAAAACTTTAACTCAATAATTTAGGCAAAAGCAACCTTAAACTCTTTTGTAATTGATTGGAAGCTTTCCAGGCTTTCTATATTAGTTTTGTAATTTTATTTTCTTAATTTATAAACCCATCTTGATTCTCTAGATAATTGTATTGATTGACCTAGTATTTTCAATCACATACACACTTCCTTATAGAATCGATACTTATAGTCTTAAAAACACTTTAATATATTATTTGTTGCAACCGGTGCACTTACCAAAGTGTTGGTCGTAAATTAATGGTTACTTTGTGCATTAAAAGATAGGTTAATTTGATCTAATTTGGTGTAAGGCTGACCGAAATCATAAGGCTGACTATAATCATAACTCTCTTAATCACTTTAAATGAAGTGGCAACCAGTATTTAATGACTTGCCACATAAAAAATTGTTAACTAAGTTAAACACAACCACTTGAGTTTGTGTTATCCAACTTCAGTGATTTTTCTTATTCTTAATATTATTGTTTGATTAAATTTTTGACTGTATCTAGGGTTGTTAAATAATTAAGGTTAATTAGATTGTACATTGAAGAAAACTAATCTTAAAAAAAATATGAATTAAATTTCTATAAGGAATATTAAAATAGAAAATTAAAGATCTTTCATATTGATGATCAATTAGTATTTCCAAAGGTATATGTGACCTATGACCAAGATTTGTTTGATTGATTTCTTTCGATTTAGTTATTAAATTTCCTAGTATTTATTGAGTTTATTATTTTAATTTTAATTATTAGTTTTTATTTTATTCCAAACTTGACTAGTTTATTATTTTAGTTGCATGTGACGATAAGTGATGCCAATACTCATCATGGGAGTGGTCGTTACTCCTCTTATTACATTCAAATTTAGTTTTAGAATATAGGTTTTATAATTTTAGATATAAGCAATGGTGTATGCTCATTACAAAATTATATAAAAAAAGTGATTTACATTTTAATCTAGATATTGGAGAAAACTTCATAAAGAATAAGGAAGGAAACTAGACAAAGAAAGCAACAATTTTGCCTAAATGGTGAAACTAAAGAATAAGGATGGGTAATGGATGGAAATAAAACGTTGAGAGAGTTAATGTCCCCAAATTTCAACCAACAACTATATTGCACCACCTTTTCTAACTTTGGTTCCAATACTACCTTTGAATTTAAATTTCGATTAATACATCTCATACTTATTCTTTTTGGTTCTATAGGTGAGGATCCACACAAGCATTTAAAGGAGTTTTATATTGCATGCATAGAGATGAAGCCTAATGGAGTTATAAAGGAGTAGATAAAGCTTAAGGTCTTCCCATTTTCTATTAAAGAAAATGATCAAGATTGGTTTTAATATTTACTTTTTAGGAGCATTATTACATGGCATGACATGAAGAGATTATTTTGAAAGAAACATAGCATACAATTCACAATAATTAAGATAAAATAAGATCAACCAAATAGACAAGCCAATGAGGAAGTTTCTCCTCTCTATAAAGAATAATTGATGATTTAGTTTCTTCTATTTATCAGTTGGCTGTAGAAAAGATGGAGAAAGCTAAAAACATATGGAATATATTTGGTGATGGCACCCAATGAATGTATGTATGATGCTATAATACCAAAATTATGAACAAATTCATGTAGTAGGTGTTTTCCTAGGTCAATCACAAAGGAATTATGATCCATACCTAAATACAAAAAATCCTAGTTAAAGGGACCACTAAAAACCTTCGATATGGCTATATATAAATGTATCAACCACATAATTTCTAGCCACACCAGTGGCCATATCCTCCTAAACTATAATAACATAATCAAAGCTCTAAATTAAGTACATTTCTTGAAGACATAATTAAGACATTAACTATTAAAATTGTTAAATTTCAACAAGAGATACGAGCTAGCATATAGAATATGGAGAGCTAAATAAGTTGGATAGTAACTATCATTTACCAGATAGAAACATAAAATTCAAATAGGTTACCATCTCAAATGAATGTAAACCTAAAGGATAATGTAATTACAATATAACTGAGGAGTGGTTGAGATTTGAAGCCACAAATTGAAGAGACATTTGCACTTATATAATAAGAGGAGGATGAAGATAAGGAAGTTGTTGATAACAAATCATAAGATACCAGTGTAACAATATGTAAGTTTTCTCTTCCAGATAAATATTTGCTTTACCCTTTCCTGAAGCCTTTACAAAGAAGAGGAAATATGAGAAGAATATAAATCTATATGAAACCTGAAAAGAGTGTGAATTAAATGTAACATTGTTTGATGCCATGAGGAAAGATCCTCCTAAAATTATGGAAGAACTATATGGTTTAAAAAGAAAATAAGAGCTAAAGAGGTATAAGGAAATAAGTGTTGGGGAGATAGTATCTACCATTATTTAAAATAATTTACGTAAAACGTTTAAAGACTCAGGTATGTTCTCTATCCCATGCACTCTAGTAGACACTAGAATGGAGAAAGTAGTGATAGGTTTAAGAGCAACCATTAATGTCATGCCTTATTCTGTATATGCTTCTTTAGATCTAGGACCATTTAAGAGAACTAGTGTAGTTCTTCAAGTGGCTCATGGATCTAATGTATTTCTTAAGGGATTTATTGAACATGTTATGGCTTAAGTTGATAATTTAATTTTTCCTGTTGATTTTTATATACTTGACGTGAGCAATATGGAATAAATAAGCTCCATTTTATCGTGAAGACCATTTTTAAAAGCATAAAAAACAAAAATAGATGTGCATAATGGTATATTATCCATGAAATTTTGGAGAAATATTGCTAAGTTTAATATTTGTGATGATAAGAAACAACCTAATCTTAATTCTGTTTATTTTGTTGATGTGATTGATTCATTAGCACATTTTTGAACCAAGGAATAACAAAACAACTCTATTACTAATGTTATGATTAAGTGTATTGTAAGATAGGTGTTTGGAAGAAGTTATATTGTATTTTTTTAAGGAGTCTCAGAGTTTAATTGAAATCCATTAAGATTATATATAAAGGCTCATACCGTTTGAAGAAGCGAATTAATTTAATATAGGTTCTCTATGTAATTTTTATTGTTAGTTTTTCTCGATTTGTTTTTTGGTGATTTAAGAGACTCACTCATGTATACTTATATTCATGACTTAGAAAATACATATAGAGTATAATCAAGAGGAATTATATATTTTTATGTGTGTATGTGAATAATCTTCTTGATGATTGATTTAGTTGAATAAAAATGCATGAATTACAAAGATTAGTCAATTAGTATGAATTGGATAATCAAGTTTTTTGATTATATGTTTAGGATGGTTTAATGTTTGTTAGATTGTTGTTTTGTTATAATAAGTATTGAATTAGTAAGTTTAATGTCTTGCCATCTAAAATGTGGTGGTCAATCAAATAAGTATTAGTCGACCGAACTAAATGTATTAGCTGACCTAATGGTAAAGCTGATCGACCAAACATAGGATATCGATCGATCGAATGTTATGATTTTAGAGCGCAAGATTAGGAACGATCATATTTTATAATGGTAATATGTGTTTATAACATTAGAGATCCGTTAAACAACGGTAAATTGATCGAGTTATAGGTATAAATAAGTGGTTTTAGCTTGCGTTAATTATCATATTACCATTTTAAGCTTTCTTGTAATCATTTTGAGCATTCTTAGTGTTTTGTGTAACTTTTATATGAGAATTTTGGTGTGAATTCATTAAGTATTGTGAGAGCCTCTTCTTTATAGCAAAGCATATTAAGTAAAACACCTTACGTGTTGTTTTAGTGAGGTTGTGAGGATATTATTAAGCTTTAGAAAATGAACGAGAGAATGTTATCCTTGAGCCATAAAAAAGATCTTGTAATCCTAATGTTGTAATTCGTGATTACTTGGATAAAATCATTTCAATAGGTTATGTTGGGAACTAGATGTAGGGGCAAGTGGACTGCTATAAACTAGTATAAATTGGTGGGTTATTTCTTCTTTATACTCTTTTAATTTTTATGCACTTATTTGCTTTTTCTATTTAATTTGATAGCATTGTCTAGCTTCCAAATTTGATAAATTTACTTTGTTCATCTTGAAAGAAATTTTATCACTTAATACACCCCCTTTTAGGTTCCATATAGGTCTAACAATTAGTATTAGAGCGTAGGTCTTATATAAGTGTTAATTCTAATGAATTAATGAGTAAAGATCATATGGGACACTTTATGAATACCTTCTCTCCCTCATCTGCATAGACGACCATAATCCTCATCAAGCCCCCTATTTTGATGGAAATAATTATTAATATTGAAAAAATAAGATGAGGTGCTATTTAATGGGTGAAAGTGTAGATTTATAGATTGTTGTCTCTTAAAAGACACCTATACCTACCAAACTCATTGGAATGAAAAAGTAGGTAAGAAAGAAAATGAATGGGACAATGAAGAAAAGAGGTTAGTTTCTTTAAATTGCAAAGCTAGCATATTTTATATTATACCTTAAGTATGGAAGAATTCCATAAGATTTCTATATGCCAAACTGCATATAGTATTTGACATATTTTGGAAATCATTCATAAAGGCACAATTCAATTAAAACAAACTAAAATTAGCATGATCACTCGTCAATATGAATTTTTTCGAATGTTGCATAATGAAAATATTCCTACTATGTATGCTCATTTTAATAATATTATAAGTTCTCTAAAGGTTCTGGGTAAGACCTATTCTAGTGATGAGCTTGTTAGGAAAATCATCATGTCCCAACCAGAGTCATGGAAAGTGAAAGTGACAACAATTCAAGAAGAAAATGATCTCAATTCCCTCCTTCTCAAAGAACTTATCGGCTCGGTATTGACATATGAGATAATAAGGATGAAGAACACTCAAAGAGAGCAAGATGTGTCCAAAAGGAAGAATGTAACCTTCAAAGTATTTAGAAAGGAAGAAAGTGACAATGAAGAATCATTATTTAGAAGCAAAAATGAAAAAAAATCGCTCTTATTACAAAGAGATTAAAGAAGTTCATGAGAAATGCATCAATGCATAAAAAAGGTATGTCTTTCTATAAAAATAAATTAGCTAATATAATGTGCTTGGAATATGGTGAAAAAGGCTATTTAAGATCACAATGCCCACACCTAGAAGAAGACTAAGAAAAAGAAGAGAAGAAAGAAAAGAAGGGATGGAAGAAGGAAAGAAGAGGGTCAAAGAAGAAGAAAGCGTTGAAAGTTACATGGTCCGAATCAAACAATTTCAAAGGAGAAGAAGTGGCCAACATGTGCTTTATGGCACACAATGAGGTATATCCCTCTCTATCCAATATTAGTGAAAATGAATATGAATGTAATTACTCTTATGAAGAAGTATTGAAACATATAGAAGAATTGACCAAGAAAAATAAATAATTGCATGATAAACATAAGAAAACTTGAGGAGAATTAGATGAATGCAAATTGGAAAATGAAAATCTTAGGAAAGACATGAACTTAGTTAACAAAGATAACGATGAACTAGTAAATAAAAATATAACCTTAAAGAAAGAAGTTGAATCCCTTAAGGAATCACTTGTGAAATTTACTAAAGGAAAGGAGAAATTAGAAACATTACTAAGTGTTCAAAAAGTAGAAAATTATAAACATAGATTAGGATATAACAATGGAGCTTCTACTAGAAAAACCATTTTTGTTAAGTGAAAGAACTTAGAAAATGAAATTTCCTTTAGGAATGTTCAAAATGCATCTAGTAGATCATATCGTGTATTAATGTATGCACCAAGACCTAAGAAATTTCCTCAAAATGATAAAAGATTTTTTTTTCAACCTAGACAAAATTTTCAAAAGTTTAATAATGATTTTAGAAAAAAGAATGTTTATAGAAATGCATATAAAGCTTACATCCCCTTGTTTTTCTCATATTATAAATATTATAAACATGTTCAATATTTTTGATATGATCATTTAAATGCTTTGGCAAATGAATATGAAAGATATAATGCTTAAAGAAAAAAATGATTTAGGTTCCAAAAACTTATTAAATCGGCAACTTCTTTTAAATCACTTGGATTACTTCATATGGATTTATTTGGTCCTATTATAGTAGCTAATTTAGTAGATAAGTCATATGCTTTTGTTATTGTTAATAACTTTAGTAGATTTACATGGGTTTTGTTCTTAAGTACAAAAGAAGAATGTTTTCAATCATTTATGAGTTTTGAAAAGAAAATACAACTTGAAAAAAACCTTGTCTATAGCATCTATTAGAAGTCATCATGGTAAGTGTTAAACCAAGGGAGGTTCCAACCTTAGTTTTGATGATAACAAAACATGTTTGATTACTAATGGTTTGAGTTTATGATGTTAAACTTAAAGATATGTATGTTTGAAGAAGAATTCATTATGGAAAGCTTGGAGTTTGAAGGTCAAATTTGAAGATAATGGAAATTCAAATGAATTAGAAGTTTCAAGAGCTTAGATAGATTGTTTCAAATATGTTTGTAAGTTTTACTTCATGTTCAATTGACCTAAGGGCTTAAGTTTGATCATACATTGGATTTGAAATGTCAAAAGTGCATATTAGCCCTGACCACGGTTAGGTTTTTAACCGGCTAACTGTCAGTTTAATAACCGGCAGTTATAGTTTAAAAGTCGTAATCGTGGTCAACGGTTTTAAACCGTAACCAGAACCGTTACTAATAATTTCGGTTACGGTTAAACTAATTTAAAAACCGTAAACCGACGGTTCATCTAGCAATTTATTCGTAATTATAAAATAAATCACTGATCAATTGATTAAAAAACTTAAATAAAATTTATATTTATATTTTAAAAAAATATATAACTTTGTATGAAAATTTTTTTAATAGAAAGATTTATTATTTAAAAAAATAAAACATTGTATATAAAATATGATATTTGAAAGAGCGAGAAAAAAAGATTGTAATTATTATAAAAAATTATATTAGTAAAAAATAATTATAATTATAAAAAATATATGTAAGAATGTTTCAAATAGGAGATATACTAAAAATAACACAATTATTTAAGATTTGATTATAAGAAGACGGTCAATTGTGCTTCATGAAGCACGGTTGACCATGCTCCTTCACCGTGCTTCAGAAGCACGGTTTGATCGTGTTTTTGAAGCACGACCGTGCTTCTATCAGAAGCACGGTAAGCACGGGTTGACCGTGCTTCTAAAGCACGGGAACCGTGCTGAGAAGCACTATTGATCGCGCTTCTTAACTCTTAAGAAGCACGGTTCAATGCTTATTCTCAAGCACTGAACCGTGCTTCATGTATAATTTTTTTAAATTTTTTTATAATTATAAATTTTTTTTATTTATTCAATTTTTATTATAATTATAATATTTTTCTTAAATAATATATTTTATTTACAATTTGTAATTATTTCATTAATTGTTATTATTTATATCAATTAATTTTTATTATTATATATTTTAGTTCATTTAACTTTATATTTTTATATCTAATTTATTATATTTAACATTTTTAATTTCAAATTTCAAATTTGAAATTAATAAAATAATAATTATGGTTAAATTGGTAGTAAACCGTCGGTTAAACCGTAACCGGCGGTTCTTAAACCGTAACTTAAACAGTACACTTGCGGTTAGGTTAAGGTTTATAGATTTTCATAAACCGTAACCGGCGGTTTATTAACCGTGGTCAGGTCTAGTGCATATTATATTAATTCATAGCCTAAATCTTGTGTTTGAATTATTTGAAGGTATTTGATCATTCATATAGTCTCAATATATGATTTTAAAAGTGTTTGAAGTCTCAATTATCATTATGAACTTGTTTGGAGTCAATTATGTAGCATATTTTGTGTTTTCTGGACAGTTAATAGCAGGCTAATCATCATCAACGATACCCTGCTTGAGTGTCGTTATACCTCTATTTCTAAAAGCTATCAACGGCGGGTTATTCTTAGGACAACAACGTCATTGATCAACCCAGAGGGTGCGGTTATAGGGTCATACTTTAACGGCTAGTTTCTACTTTCAGGTCTTAACCTTTTTGTCTTAATTCTAACGTCTTAAAAACCCTCCTAAACCTTCTTTGAGCCTCCATACACTATATATACTCCTTATAAACGAATTGTGATACTTTAGACACTCCAAAAACTGATCAAACCCTATGAATCTCTCAAAAGCCTCAAGCTGCTCACAGTTTTACTGCATTTATTTTCAATTAATCTTTTGCTATTAATCTGTGTTTTTAGGTATGCAAAATTATGTTTAATATCTTGCTTGAGTTTTTAAGAGTTTATTTGATCCATCTTATACATTTTAGAAAGGCTATTTCATCATATTAAAGCTAGAACTCATTCATCTATCAAAACTGTCTCTGTTGAGACCGTTCTAGCTTGAATCTCGATTCCAAGTGATAAAACTTGTTTCTAAAATGGTCTTATTGGAGTTCTTAGATTGCTTGTATCTAGATTATGTTTGAATCTTGTTTTGAATTTTTGAGATCTATTTAAGTTATCATTGAGCTAGAACATTCATATTCTTCAAGATAGCTCCTATTTTCACCAATTTGAGTTTGTTTTCTATTTCAACCTGCTTAATCTATTTCTTTGTGTTTGTTATTATTGTTCTATGCTTGTTTAAGTTCTTATACGTCAGATTAATCTTATTTTCGAATTTTTGGTTAGATATTTCATCATTTGTGTGCATTAGTTCACTTAGACATCAAAATTGTCTAGTTTTTTATGTTCTTCATTCAATCACGATTTTCATCATATAAATCAGTTCTGGGTGCATAAATTTATTGTGGCTAGTTCACATAAGGTGTTAGGAGTGCTCTAGTATTTTTGGTTTGATTTTTAAACACTTATCTTTGTGTTTTGAGTTGAATATTCATAGAGTGCTTAAACTGTCCAGATTTTGTGATTAGCCTATCTTGATCATATTGTTTGAACATATGTGTATTTTTATATTTAATTTCTTCAATACTAAGTTTTTTTAGGCTTTCAAGAGTGTTATCATTCATTCATACCATTTATTGAAAGCTAAAGCCCTTATTTTAATTGTGTATTGAGTTAAACATCTTTTGAAGGTGTATTAGTTACTTGAATTTGGGGGAATTGAATATTTTGGTTATTTGTGAATTGTATAAGATTCTCTTTGGCTTGAAAAGATTTGGTCTAGGTTACTCTTCACCATAGAAAGTAAGATTGTTATTATTGGGTTACTCTTCACCCTTGGAAAGTAAGATTGTAAGGGTTACTCTTCACCTTGAAAGAAGATTGTACTTGTTTGATTGATTAGTATAGAATCATCCAACAAGTAGTAAGAAAGGAGATGTAGCCTATCTTTGGGGTAGGTGAACTTCTTTAAATTGCCTTGTGTCTTTCTCTTAATTCAACATATTGCATTTATTTTGATATTTGCATTCACATTCCATCTTAGGTTGAATCTTAGTTTAGTGATTATATCTAGTTTCTTAATTAATTTAGGTTGCTAGTTTGAATTAGCAAAAAGTTTTTAATACCCAATTCACCTCCTCCCTCTTGGGTGCCATAGGGCTTACATACTAGATAGTTTTAGACGGCATTGTTCAATATGATGGGGGTTGCCTTAAGTTCTCTACTGCCAATCACCCTCAAACAGATGGGCAAACCGAAAGAATCAATGCACTGTTAGAGGACTACATAAGACATTATGTGATTGCAAGTCAAAAGAATTGGCTAAGTCTTTTGGATAATGCCTAGTTTGCTTACAACCTTCATCAATATTTTACAATAGGTAAGAGTCCTTTTGAGTTAGTTTAGGGGTAATAGCCCCTTACTCCCTTGGAGATAGCTAAGCAATAGATGGGTGGGAAGTGCACTACTGCCTATAACTTCGTGAAGGATATGCAAGAGCTTCTAGATGTGGTAAAGAATAGCTTAAGGAAAGTTGTTCATAGGATGAAGAAATATGCTGACCACCTTAGGCAACCCTTGGATTTTGTTGTGGGTGATCAAGTTCTGTTGAAGTTAACACCTCAAATTTGGAAGAAGATAAGTGGGAAGAATGCACACAAAGGCTTGATTCCCAAATATGATGGCCCATTTAAAGTTATCAAGAAATTTGGTAATGTGGCTTATCGACTTAACTTATTTGAAAGACTTAAGATTCATCCTATGTTCCATCTTAGCTACTTGCACAGGTTTCATCAAGATGAGGAGGAACCAGAAAGAAGCAAGCCAAGACGTGCTCCTCCGAATGTACAGGAGCAATATGATGAAAAAGTTGATAAGATTATTAATCATAGACTTTTGGGGCAACACAAGAAGAATAGGAGGAGCGAATTTCTTGTGAAATGGAAAGACAAAGACGCAGCATATGCAATTTGGGAGAAGGATACTTCTCTTTGGCAATTTGAGGATAAGATCAAGAAGTACTTGGACAACATTCCTATGAAGACATCGACTCCCTCTAACTGGAGAGGTTTGTAAGGCCCTTGGTGAGCCT
>JAOXYD010254657.1:0-16171 GCA_028565735.1 Pinacopodium congolense
GATACTTAATCAACTAACCTAGGGTTCCATACCTTTAGGTTACACTTTCTGAGCTTGCAAGTTAGTGGCCTAAGTTACTTTGTCCCTAATACCTAAAGCTTGTTCTAGGTTATAGATGGGGATAGGGGCATTTCTAAAGCTTGTTAGATTTTTCTAATTTAGAGGAACTAAGGGCTTGAGAGCTTATTCGAGCATATAGGCTAACACTATGACTAGAGTACATATCATTTGGATTCTATGATCGAAGATCATCACAACATCCTAAAGATATCTCTACCCCACTTCTTTCCTATTGTTTTTCATCTTTTCCAAATTTGTTTAGTATTTGTCTTTTTTTTGCGTTTTTTTCATCTTAGTTTATCTTGCTTTCATCTATTCAGGGTGTTTTATTTTCTTCAACACTTGAAATAACAATTGAATTACAGCTCTCTGTGGTTCAACCCTAGCTCACCATTACTGCATAGTTTGGATAGTTAGGAATTTATTATTTGATAGCTTGCGACGAGGTTTGGCTATTAATTTAGCCAACTACCAGCTGATCATCTCTAAGTCTACTAGTAAGGTCTTCGATGGGCTGAAGGTTATTATAAGTTTTTCAATTTGTTTTCTTCCTACCAAGTACCTTGACTTGCTTATTATTTCCTACAAATTTTCATTTAAGGATTGAGATGTGATTTAAAATGAGGTTAGGAAAGGATAGGTAGTTGGAGTAATTAACATTTGTCTTTAGATAAATGAGTGTAGTTAGTTATTTCCATTCTATCAAGCAAGCATGTTTGTTGGACTTGTAACCTTATTTTGCTTGAGCAACTTATAAAAGCCATTGATAGAAAATTAGGGAACTATATTTGGAGTGAAGATATAGCCAAGCATTCCAATAATAATGTTACATGATTAGAAGTTTTCCTACTAAAAGGTCAAGGAGGTTTAGGTGTTCTATCTATTCATCTTGCTACCAAGGTGAGTCTGGCTAAATAGATATAAAGATGATATTATAATAAAGGGTTAATATGCTTATTTCAGCAAAGACTTGAATATATGGTAGATAAATCTTAACAGCTCTAATCCTTGGAGCACAAATCAAATGCTAGGAGTGAGGGACAAGTTTAGAGTGGCCATCCTTTATAAAGCTGATAATGGTAAGTACATTTAATTTTAGTTTGATAACTACACTAACTCTAGTCCTCTATCCTTAATTCTTGAATTTTTCTCCTTTTCAATAATTTTTCCTATGCATTATAAGATTTGTAAGATCATTTAGGGTTCATCTTGGGTGTTAGTCTCATATATGGTGGCAAATTTTCTACCTTCGCTTCCTAGCTACCACTCAGATTCATCTCAAAAGGATATAGTGCATTGGAAGTTTAATTATTCTAGATGTTTTTGTAGGAAATATAGTAAGACCTTGTTCAGTGGTGGAGGAGAGAAGGTGGGATAGTATTATTTGGTTTGGTTTCAATCTAGAGTCCCCAAGGCAGCTTACATACTTTGGTTAACTATAAGACAAAGATTGATGTTCTTTAGTAGATATGAAGGGACCTCTAGTTTGGATCCTTCATGTAGACTTTGTTCTCTTCACTTGGTGGCCTTTTATCACCAATTTTTTTTTAATGCTCTTATACTTCTCAGATTTGGAAGGTCCTATTACATATGTTTGGTCTCCATTGCTTGGCTACTACTTGCTAGACATTGTCTCATAGGTTGGCTTTTTCTAAACCTTGACTAACAATGACTATATTGCTTTCAAAGTAAGTTTTATCTTGGTTATTTACTCAATTTGGAATGAAAGGAACTCTAGACTTCATAATAAAGGGTCTAGACAAGTTAGAAGCTTTATTTTGGAAACTTGCAATTGAATTAGAGAATGGTTGAATGTGGAAAGAAAAAGCTTAGATTATTCTCCCATGGTGTTTGGTAGTTAGAGGTTAGTATAACCATCTAGCTTTGATGTTGATGATGTATTCCTTAGCTTGATGTTGATGATGTACTCTATGAATGCTCCTTGTATCTTTTACTAGACTTTAGCCTATGTTAATTTATCTTTTATTTTTCGAAAAAATTTAAAACTATTCAAGATATGTTAAAAAAAAGCTAAGGAGTAGGATAAAATAAAAAGTAATGTTTGAGGTGGTATAACGATATAAAAACATTTATAGTGTTTGGAAAATATAAGTAATAACCTCCCAAAACAGTAAGCTGAAAAAGTAAGTAGACATTAAAGAAATTAGAGTAAGCTGAAAAAGTGAGCTAAAAAAGTAAAGCTTACTTGACTACTTGAAATTAAAGGTGTTAAGAGCTCGAAAGTAACCTACAAAAAAATAGTACATAATTTGATCTGTTAATGCATAAAATAGATTAACAAATGCGCAAAAGATGAGAAATCATTGAAAGAATTATATAAATCAACTCTAAACAACTAAAGGCAATAAAAAATGTATATTTATCAAAGATTTCCAAACTTATCTTATAACCATGAACATGCGTTGATCTTTGAATACTGAAGAAAACGCTCAGCTAGAAAGAAAGAGAGAAACAACGTATGGAAGTAAAGTGAAGGAAGGAGGAAATTAGGGTTAGTAACTTTACTAACTTTCAGATTCAAAACTCTACTAACTTCCCACATGTGCTCCACTTTTAGTGAATGTGGCCTATAATTTGTCTGATTTAGCTTACCATATCAGTTTCCTTAACTAGATGGTTCACAACAAACTATTTTATCTATAATTGAAAGTTCTAGCATTTTATTATGGTATGACTAACGTAGGCCATCAAATAGTAAATACTTCCTAATTATGCACTAGGGTAAGTCAGGGTCGTTCCCATGGAGAATTGTTTAGTTTTATACTATTCCTAATAGTACACAAATAAAAAAAGAATAAAAAACCCATGGTATATTTAAACTAAGAATAAATAGAAATTACAACTAATGAAACTATGTCAACTAAAATAAGAATGAAAATTGTAATTAAGTAGATAACAATAGCATAAAGTTGGGTAAAGATATTTTTAGGATTCAAGAACTATAATTGATCATCAAAAGCATAAGAATCATATCATAGTTAAGATGTTAGCTTCTAGACATAAATAAACTCTTGCGTCCAATGTTCTTCCAACTATAGGTAAATTTGATTCGATGACAAATTTATCCTTAGCTATACGAAAACTTTGAATGATTAGATTTAAAGCTATAGCAGCATTAAACACCCTAAGCCCAAATATTGTAAGCTCGGATCATATAACTTAAATAATCAAAACCCTAGGCCAAATTGCTCAAGGCCACTTTATAAAATCAATTAACATATTGCTACTTATAGTATTAACTAGTGACAATTATTGATCAACAGTCAATATTTATCAATAGAATAAGAAAGTATAAATAGGATGGTCGATCATATAAAATAACCCTTAGTTCTTATAATTTAACCAAAGTTTTAATCCAATCTTAACATAAAACACAACAAATTCAATTCACATCTCTTAATCACAATTCATTAATTTGTTACAGTTTAGCCAAACTAAAATTTTGACCAATCTAAACCTAGTCCAACCAAATGCAAGTGCACCTTGTTAACAAGTAGTATAAAATGATGAAACATCGAGTATCATCTCCCTAGGAATCTAAGCGTAATTCAAAATCAATCAGTGTTTAATTATTTAAAACTCCAAATAGATTGATTAAAGAAAGAGATAAAAAGGAACAAATGAAAATAAAATAAGAAAAGCTCAATTTAAACACATGATAAAGGATTAAGAGTCTAACAAAAGATAAATTTGCTAGGGCTTGGATTTCAATAGGTTAAGAAAATAAGAGACAATTCATTAGACAGATTTAAGGCATACGTCATGAAAACAAGATATAACCAATGATCATGGAAACACCTTTTCCCTTTTAAACTCAATTAATCTATTTTGGTCTAATAAACAAATTGGAATGACAAGAACTAATTACAAGATTCCTAGAATTATATTCATTAATTATAAGAACCCTCACAAAATACTTTAGGGTCAGTTCAACACCTAAATTCAATTATGTTACATAATTAATCTATCAATAATTAAAAGTCCATAATCATAGGTCCTTTAATCATCTAAGGATCTAACTAAGACAGCCATTCGTGTAAGATCAAACTAAGCACTTTAATTAGGGAAAAAGCTTCCAAACACATAAAATCCTTTTAATCCTAACCCTAACCAAGAAAATTAAACAAAATTCTTCAATAATAGAATCAAGAATGTAACATAAAAGCACGTATCTACTGATAAGACCAAGAGTTGATATAAATAAGATAAAACAATAAAAAATTGGTCAAATAAGTTGAAACTCCACTCTTGAAACCACTTGAATGCTCTTAAAGCTCCAATCTAGTAGCACAATGCATAGATTGAATAGAAAAAAATGAGAATCTAAGATAAAACTAACTAGAAAAGGGAAAAGTGCCATCCACTAAACCTTAAGGTGAATCTCTTCTTCCTCCATTCTAATCCAACTCTTCTACATGTTTTTAGGCCCTTTTATACTTGTATGATGGCTCTTGGTGTTTTAGACGTAATAAGATATCGTTTCATTGTGCTTTGGCCCTAAAATTAATGAAATGCCATGCCTTGATACCGATACGACTGACTAGCTTGATTAATACGGTGGGTTGGCAGACCCCTATATTAGTCCTTTAATTCGAAGGAATACAGTGGGCTGCTAAAGTAATACGACGTGCTAGGCTTCTTAATACAACGAGGTGGCACACCCTCATATTGGTCCTTAAGACTCTACCTTTTTGCTCCAATTCATTCCAAAACTCCTCTAATTTATTCCTTATTTATCTAGTACCTAAAATAAACAAGAATAACTCAACATTGGTGTACTTTATATAATAAATGGCCAAAACTATAGAAAAATATGCATTAAAAACTAATGTAAATTACCTATTAACAGCAACCCTATAGTGGAATTGTTGCTTATCCTCAAGAAACTCACTTAGGCACTCAATTAGACATCTTCTAAGGATAGTTAAAGGTTAATCTAGCAACTCAATATAACTTATGCAATTGAACATAGCTAATATCAAATAAATCAAGCTTGATCATAGATAAACACATATAATTGTCAAACATGGTCAAAACCAATTCCTTAGCATAATACTAAATCTTCAAGAGACTTATAAAGATTATTATGTAAACCTATCATATATTAATCAATTAGTTCAAATCTTTAATTCACTAATTCAATCATGAAAGATCATCCAAAAGTGTTATGTAACAAATTATTCACACTGAATCACAATTTTTCTTGGTAGGCTTTATGCCAATTTCAAACTTTAAGTTAAGTCACAAGAATCAATTTCAAAAGCACATTATTCAACACACCTTATTTTATGAGCATTACAGGCTTGGTTGGGAGGTCACTTCGTGCTGTAATGTGAAAGTTAACACCGTATCTTGAACACCCCCTGTTATATGACCAAGTCACCTCACACTAATTGGTTACTAACACCACTTATTAACTTTGACCTCTTTATGGTTCAAACCCAATGAAGTGAACTAAACTTGCTCAAATATGGATTCACTTTTTTTAGATGCAAATTATATACCAATGTGATAGTGTAATGATCATTAAGCATTGATTTTCTAAAGTCATAAAGAAAACCAAATATCCATATTAACCAACATTCCTAACTAGTTGCATAGACATTCAAATTCACTCAAAGAATCAAATTCGTCATGCATATCTTACTTTCCATTCTAAATTCACATGCAAATCCACTTAGAACTTCTTTTAATTTAGGATTATGAAAAAGAATCAAATTTCACCATACATTCACAACCATAATTAAGAAAATCCACGATCAAACTGTGGTTAATCAATACCAGCTATACCAATAACATATATCATATCAAGATATACTGACTAATATTTAACCAAACTTAGCACGATTTCTAACTAAAATGACCAAGTTAGCTACAAAAAGACTTACAATAATCCAAGTGTGTACCATTAAACATGAATATCATCTCATTCACCCTATACCTAAATTGAACATCACCTTCGATGTTAACATATCATAAATAACAACAAAAAAAGAAGGAGAAGGGAAAAAAGAAACTCCCCTGAATATGTAACATTATTATTTTGCCATCCAAACTTATTAAAAGATCAGAGATCAAGCCATAAAAGAAGAGTGAAAGAAAAGAGACAACTAAAAAAACAAGTGAAATTGAAGTAATAGAAATTGAAATCCACATTCCTACAAGAAAGCGAGTACTTAAATTTAAGTGGTTGGGTTGCCTCCCAACATGCGCTTCTTTAAGGTTGTTTAGTTGGACCTTAATGTTAAAGAATAATGATTCTCTTCTTAAGTCCATACCTTTGACTGAATTCCTTATATCCAAGATGAATTACTAAAAATGAATGGGCCTTTGCACTTATCGCCCATTTTCTCTCCATTCCTTCAGTTGCTTGTGTAAGGTACCTTAATAAAAGATTTTGGCATCCAATCACTTTCTTGCATTCAGCAATTGTTAAACTAATAAAATCAATAGACATGGGTACCTATTTTTCTTCAACCTGTTACTTCAACAACTTCTTCTTTATACTTGGTTTGCTTGTTAAGTAGCTCCTCACCACTTGTAAATGAATTTTCCTCAACATGCTCATTTGGCTTCACCTCTAGAATGTTGAATGCACTTTCTTGCTCTTGTTCTGCATTCAATCCAACTAACTATCTTATCTATGTCACCAATTCGTGGGAAGATGCTGGAATACCTTCTATGTAAGCGTCTACATTGTCAAGCTTGGCCTCAATTGTAGATAGGAAGTTACTGAGTAATTCCTCTAATCTTGACTCCTTTTCTTCTTAAAAGATTGGTCCACTTGTGGGGCTAAGTTGGAAATAGGGAAAACTTAAATTTAAGCTTCTAATGTGTCATTAGCACTCTCTAATAGATCTGTTAACTGTAATTCTTTAGATGTGGAGATGGCTCTCATCAGTAGCTCCCTCAGCCCTGATTCTTCTTTTTCTATTGGTAGTAACTCTGTGGAGGAGGCTCAAAGTAAGCCTGATCAGTTTAGGAGTGATCTAGATAAAACTTCTTATGAAATTCGTAGGTGTTTCCCCAGTGGTGCTCATAAATCATCCACTCAGGTCATCCTGCATTGACTGAAGCCCTGAAGTTGTTGTACTATTGGTAGTCTAGATAGTCTTGCATATCTAGGTCTGTGTTTACCTATGATCACAAAAAGATAACTACACGCATAACCAGAATTTAAATAGGATAAAAGAATCAACACCAATATCCGTAGTATTAACAAACTAGATTGCCCGATAATGGTGCTAAAAACTTGTTATAGTCTAACTAAACTATAATTTGGCCAATCTAAACCTAGACCAACCAAAGGCAAGTGCACCTTGTTAACAAGTAGTATAAAAAAATGAAACACCGAGAATCTTCTCCCTCGAAATCTTAGAAAAATACTAACTCAATCAGTATTTAATTAACTAGACAATTCCATATAGATTGATTAGAGAAAGAGATAAATTCCTAACCTCACTCTTTCAATATATTGCAACGTATAATCGCAATGCATATCACAAGCATCCTTTATTGAATCAGTAAAAAAAGTTCCACAAAATAGTTCGAGAGTAACTCTTACAACACTTTTAGGTACTCATAATAACAAATAATCCAACAACATTCATGTTTTCCATACTAAAAAGTTATAAAGAGAAGGAAGAAAAACTAGATTAAGTCTGAAAGCTCTTCTATCTACTCCAAGAAGGCTAGAAAAATTAGATGTTGAAGTATCTTTATGTGTCTTTAGGAAGATGATGTTTCTTCTTTTGGGTGGCCACCAAAACCTCTCCTTGCCTCCTTTTGGATATGTCCTAATGATTCTAACCTGGCTCATATGGTTTTGAGCCCTTATACATGTCCAAAGAAGGGTTACAATTTAAAATCCTATGTTTGACCTGCAAAATAGGTCAACTCTAACCACGATGGGGGACTACTATTTGACAACTTTTTGGAACCTTCACTCTTTTGGCCATAACTTCTTCTTTAGGGATCTGATTTAATTGAATTTTGAACTGCATACTCCTAACATGTTGATACTCTTCCCCACAAAATTTCATAGTCATTTAAGTTCTACAAGTATGCCCAATGGGTCATCAAAATTACCTACATCATATCCACAGTTGAAATTATGATACTTGCAAAACCAATAACAAAAGTGCCTCGATCCATCCATGAAATAAGCTTAAAATCTACCATCAAACACTAGTAACTAAATAAAAAGCAACTAAACACCTAAAATATCATGAAAACATGTAAAAGATCCAAATAAATAATGCTAGAAAACATAAAAACATAGAAACAACATAAAATACATAACCTAAAAACACACTTATCAGATTTCAATGGGTTAAGCAAACAAGAGACAATTCATTGGAAAAATTAAAGGCATACATCACGAAAAAAAGACATAACCAATGATCATGCAAACACCTTTTCTCTTTTAAACTCAATTAATCTATTTTGGTCCAATAAACAAATTGGAATAAAAGGCATTAATCACAAGACACCTATAATTAAATTCGTTAATTCTATAGAACTCTAAAAAAAGACTTTAGGGTCAGTTCAATACTTAAATTTAATTATATTACCTAATTAATTTTTTTAATAATTAAAAGCCCACGGTTGTAGGTCCTTTAATCATCTCATGATCTAACTAATATGGCCACCCAAGCAATATCAAGTTAAGCACTTTAATTAGGTAAAAATCTTCCAAGCACACAAAACCCAGTTAATCCTAGCCTTAATCAAGCAAATTAAGCATGCATCTTCAATAATAGAATCAACAATATAACACAAAAGCACATATATATTGATAAAACCAAGAGTGTGTACAAATATGTTGAAATTCAACTATTGAAACCACTTGAATGTTTTTGAAGCTCTAATCTAGTAGCACAATGCATAGATTGAACAAAAGAAATGAAAATATAATATACAACTAACTGGAAAAGGGAAAAAACTCCACACAAGAAACCTTAAGGTCAATCTCTTCTTCCTCCCTTCCAATCTGCCTCTTTTTCATGTTTTCAAGCCCTTTTACACTGGGATGATGGCTGCTACGGTTTTAGGAGTAATAAGAAGTCATTTCATTGTGTTTTGGCCTTAAAATTAATTAAAAAATACATCTTGACACCAATATGGTAGGCTAGCTAGACCAATACGGTGGGTTGGTAGACCCATGTATTGGTGTCTGAATTCAAAGGTATGCAGCTGTTGCGTTGGTTAGATGACTTCAAAACTTTGGATGATTTTGAAACGATTTTAATTTGAAAACCAATGGAAATAAGGCAAGTGCACCTATCGCAAAAGTAATATAATGGAGTAAATTTCAGATTCTAAATGTTGATCCCACAAGGAAAATGTTGCTTAATTATTAGGTTGATCAGATTAAAATTATTTAGGAAAAATCTAGACAATTTGATAAAAAATCTGAAAATTGCTAAAACTAGAGTACCTTGGCTTAAACACTTTAAAAATAATTTTTAATTGCTTCTAAAAAATTATGAATATTACCAAATGTGTAAGTTAGCTAAGGATTAGATGATTGATGATTATTTGAGCTTTAAAACACATTTAAATTATGGTTAAAGTCCTTCGCAAATTCAAAACAAAGTTATGGTTAAGACTTTGCTTTCTCTCCATTTAATCTTGTCTAAAGTTTTGTTATGCTTTAAAATCAAGTAAATGGGCTTTAATTCAGGAAGGTGAGTTCTAGAAAATTAATCTTAGAACTCCAACTTTCACAAAAAATCTAGGTTTGTTCATGCAAGGATTAATTCATGTTGCTTATTGATTTTTCTAACAATTTAAGATGATTTCTCATGCTTAAACTATCTTAAACATTAATCTTAAATGGCCAGCTTAAAATTGGTTCATTCAAACCTTTAATAAGCAAAATATAGACGTTTTAACATGCCTTAAAACTCTTTCAAATGATCAAAACATCAATCCGTAGCAGTAGAAATGATTAGTCACACATTTGCATCAAAGTATATAAGATCTGTAATTTATACAACATACTTTGATAGATTTGAAATTAAAAGCTTAAATATAAAGTTTGGATGTTACAAAAACTCCCAGAAAGATTTCTGGATGTTTCTTAAATGCCCAACTTGATTCTGGACTCCAACCAAGCTTTAATTCATAAAGATCTTACAAAAAAATTAAGAACATTCATAGATGTAATCATAAAAATATCAACCTTGATTAATCTAACAAATGGAAAAAAAATAAGATCTAATCTGAGTTTAGAAATCCACTTAGATGATTCCTACACTCAGATATGAGTCTTAACAATAAGGTCCAATGTTCAAAAACTCAGATTCGAAGAACTAAGTGTTTGAAGCTTAGAACTAAAGAAAAGTTATGAATGATAGAAGAAGAACTCTCTAAGACTATGCAGATCTGATCTCCTCAATATCTTTGTGTTTTTTGTATGTTTTTGGAAGTTTTTAGGACTTGGAGAGCTCCCCCCATATGCTAGCAAACACTAGCATTAATTAGGAACATGCCAATAGTTGAAATCTGGAAGATATGGAGCTGAAATTGTTTACTCTATAGTCAATGACGCCTTGCCTCCCATCAACGGCACCTTCACAAGGTACCGTTAATGCCTGAATTCTGCATTCTTTAATGGCCCCCTATTCTTCCATTAACGTGACCCTACCAGGGGACCATTAATGGCTAGAACTAAAAGGAATTCTCGATGATTTTGCTCCAATCTTCATCATTAAGCTCCATCCTGTAAATTGAACATAATAACAAATAACAAATAACTTTAACAATTAAACACTGAATGACGGTCATAATTCAACAAATTGACCATTAAAACTCTATCAATTTGACCCTAACAATTCCTCCACACTTAAGCTTTTGCTTGTCCTCAAGCAAATTAATTCATCATCGAGTTCGTAGTAGTATATAAAGATAGGAAAAATAATTCAAATTTTGACACCATGATTATTGAAAATGTTTTATTAATCCTTAAAAAATTTTGATGCATGGAAATGTTATAAGATTAATGAATCATATCAATTCAAAAATACATTTAAATCAATTCATTCTTTTTCAAGTGTCGACCTATATCAAGAAATCAATTCCACATGTAAAAGGTAAACAACTGAGTTTAATGCATTATCTTTTCAACATTTATGCATCCTTTAGAACAAAAAAAACTTAAAACAAAAATTTAATGAATCACTTAATTAATTAAATTCCTAAGTAGAATAATTGAGAGGTCACTTTAGTCTTTTTAAGCGAAGGTGAACATTTTGTCAGGAACAACCTCCGATTACTCAACTATGTCACAGTAACTAAACTAACTATTGTGTCCCACTCATAATTTCAAATGTCATAGACATATTTTTTTTGTTCTGTTTCTTTTCCTTCTTCTTATTATTATTAATATTATTTATATACATACATAAGATTTAAAATCAGAGGAGTAGTTCTGCTCACTTATTTAACTAATAAAGTAATTATTATTTTTATTATTTTTATTTTTAGGGTTAATTCTGGATTTTTTTCTTTGAATGAAGTTAATGCTAAAAGACGTCACAAAATTACTCAGGGAGTTGCATTTTATATGTGGAATATCCTTTTAATCATTAGGTGTCTACTTGCCAAATTATGGAATGAATTAAAGACATATAGTCATTAATATTCAAAATTAATCAGATAACATTTCGAATTGCCAAAATAATTGAATGAAAATGAAAACATGAATAATAAAAAGGATCAAAATCTAAAAGTTTTCTATAATTTATAGACTGCGGTGAAATTAATGATAAATCAAATTACTATCAAAGAAAGAAAAACTCAAGATGAACTTAAGATGATAGAGAGATAAATCCCTCCCCCATACTTAAACTAAACATTATCCTCAATGTTTAAAAATAAGAAATGAAAAGCATAATGTAGGAGAGAGTAGGGAAAGGAATACACCCGTATGATAAGTACTTAAAGATCCGATGGTGCATTGAAATGGACTTGTATGAACTGAAATATAAAGAAAAATAACACAGAGAAATAGACAAAAGGAGCTTCGTTCATATAAATGGGAAAGTCAATACATTAAGGAGCAACAAATAGCAACAATAATCATCAGATCGAACTGAAAAACAATAGAAATCCTAACTACGAAAGGGAAAACTATACTATAAAACTAAAGTGGCCAGCTTAGATTTCGTAGTTACAGATCCTCAATAAGCAAAATACAGACATAAAAATATGTAAATAAACTCTTCTAAAACATCAAAACATCAATCCATAGCATCTGATACGTTTAGCCACACATTTGAACAAAAACATGCAAGATATAAGCTTTAAAGAACATAATATGACTAGATCTATAAAATTGAGCTGAAATAATTGAATCAGGAGTTACAAGATGTGTTGAAATCCCTTTTGGACATGCTTTGAACTCCTTAAGATGATCTGAACACCCCCAGCAGCTCTGAATTCACCAGATCTAGCAAGAAATTCAAAGCCTACACAAAGATATATTGATAAGAACTTGGTCTTTCATTTAATCCAAAAAATAAGACAATGCAACGAATGATCTGAGTTAGAAAACCCCCTATGATGGTTTAGAAACTCAGATGAATGTCTTAGCTGCACTCTATAACTTACAGAACTAAAAAATACACTCAAAAACTCGAAATCAAATTGTTTGAAGCCTAAGTGTTCAAAGGAAAAAGATGAAGAGAGAAGCTAGAGCTTCTCACTCTACAATGATCTGATTCCTCACTAATTGATCCGAATTATGGTGATGTCTTGGCTCTATGCAGACTCTGGGAGGCCACCCTCACATGCCAAGAGACAAGGGGCATAATGGAGGTCACGCCATGTTTGAAATCTGGAGGATATAGGACTGCCTTGCTGACTTGGAGTACAACGGCACCCTCTATATGGACAACAGCACCCTCACAGGGTGTCGTTGTCTCTCGACTGCTGGACAGTGACAACAGCCCCCTGTTCTTCAACAACGACACCCTCACTAGAGGGTCATTTATAGACAGCAATAAAGGGTATTTCTTGATGTTTTTGCTCCAATCTTGATCATTAAGCTCCAATCTGGAAATCAAACATTATAGGGCATCAATTAAACATTTAAACACTAAAATAGGGGTCATAATTGAACAAATTAACCATAAAAATCAGATCAATTTGGCCCCTATCATCCCAATAATAGCTTATAAGATTGAATAAGCTCACAAGCCCTCAGTTTCTCTAAATTAGACAAATTTAACAAGCTTTAAAAATGCCCATATCCCCATCTATAACCTAAAACAAGCTCTTAGATTTAATAGTGAAGACGTCTTAGGTACTAAGGAACGACTAACTTAAGCCACTTACTCATAAGCTCAGAAGGTGTAACCTAAAGGTATGGGACCCTAGGATAGTTGATTAAGTATCCTAACAAATTCAACTAATTTATTGCTACTTTGGAAAATCACTATGGACTATTACGTACCACATGCTCAACCCTAACTTTTGGATTAGGAAATTATCGAAAGGATGATCAAGCCTAGAGATAACTCCTAATTCATAACATTTAACCTAAATCCCAAACCAACCTAGAAAACCGAGCACCAATTTAAGCATCAATTCAACTCCATTCTCAAAATTTTCATCCCTTCATCTTTTTAATATCTCCAAACCCTAAAGAAGCCTAACCATAAATCATACTTAATTAATTAAAATAAAAGTTGAAAATTTAAAACACGTAATGCAAAACACAATTGAACACTTCAACTAACACACACTTAAGTTAACTAAGATTTTAATTAATTAGCTAAAGTCTAATTAAACAAAGCTTAAATTAATATTCTAACAAAAAATTCCAGCATCTATTACTTGAACAAAAATTGAAATTACTTGAATTAAGACCTAAAAACAAGTGCAAATTTTTAGTTACCAAGTATCAATGAAGTAAGGACACTAATAATAAACAAAACTCCATGGAATAACACTTCACCCAATCTTATTTTTAATCAAAAAAATATAGAAATTGTTAAAATCAAAAGCTTAAACAAGTAAGACAAAAGTTGGAAAATTAACACTAATTTAAGAAGCCAAAATATAACACTTTACCTAATGGAAACTTAAGTTACTTAAACTTATAGACAATTAACTAAAATCTAATTAACCAAAACTTAACTTAGTAATCTAAATAAAAATTCCAAAATATATAATTTATGTAAAAAGTAAAATTTAATTACCTAAAGCCTAAGAATATGCATAAAGATTAACTACTAAACATAGATGAACTAAACACATTAGATATGATTGAAACTTCATGAAATAAAACATAAAAAAATATTAATATTAATACATAACAAATATGGAATTATAAAACTCAAACCTTAAATAAGAGTAATAAAATCTGAAAAATTGAAATTGACAAACTCCATTCATATATAAGTAAACATAGTTTCAAACATTGACAAGAAATTAACTATAATGAAGTAACTAAACATTAGAAAATTAAAACATTGATTTAACTTATGAAATCATTAAAATAAGAAATGAATCAAATTAATTAAACTAAGAACTCAAATAAAAAACAACAGGAAGTATCATTCAGCGAAAAGATAGGAAACACAAATTTAAATGTAAATGAACATTCGAACAAGAATAAAACAAGACAATGAACAAATGAGATGAAGCATGAATGATAGCTAAAAATTTTTTACTAATGAACTTCCTAAACATGTTGCTGCATGAGCTCATGGCTGCCTCCTCACAGCTGCATCCCCTTATTGGTGAACTTGAAGCTTGCAACGGTGCACCTTAATCAAACAAAGTGTTGAAGTCAAAATCTCCATGTGTAGCCGTTATCCAATACCAATTAAAGATTCTTGCAAGCAACTTTGGTAGCCACCTTTATTCACCTTGGAGAGCTCTCTTCTTTCTAAATTGTTGTTGCCAACACTCCTACTCCCTAGCCTTCTAATGATGTCACGAACATGGTCCCCTTGGTGAACTTTTAGCTCCTCACTTAAAACATGTACAGCTCATGCTTATTTTTAGGCAAGTTGTAGCCATTATCCTCCTCTTGTTTCCAAGCTTTTTGTCTTCTTTATTTATGCTACCCCTTGTCTCCAAGTAGGGTTGCATAATGACTTAAAATGATGAAGCTTTGTGTGTGACTTTCCAGCCCTCTCCAAATCGATTGGTCCTTTCTTTAGGCCATGTGCTGTTGTCGTTTAATGAGTGGATGGAAGGCTGTCCAAAGGCATGTGAGCTATGTCTTTTTGCAAGCAAAGAAGGCTGAGTTGTTGACCTAATCATGCTCTCTTTTTTCCTTCAATAACTCACATATATGCTGCCAATTTGATGCAAGATAGGGCTTCACTTAACCGTACATGGTGGGAGTAGTTAGTTACACATTTTTGGGCCATCTCCATGCATTGTTTTGGAAAGGTGGATGAGGGTCTTTGGATGTCATTTTTTTATGCTCAAAATGAGCTACAAATGATGCTATTTTGAAGGCTCTCTTAAGCACCAATGAAAAGTATTTTTAGACAACTTCAAGTGTTGTTTAATGCTCTCTATTATCTAGTCATTTTTTGCTCTTAAATTAGGAGCATTTAGACAGTTCAGGATGGCTTGGTTGGTTACCTGCATCATTACAAAAGAAAGTATTAGTCAAGTGATCTACTTGTACCTCCAAGTTGTGGATGAATGAAGCCTGGTTTTGGGAAATTTGATCAAGCTTGTCCTCCATACGCTCCATCCTTTCCAAGTTATAGTCCATCATATCCATCAGCTTGTCCATCTTACTCTCCATCATACTCGCCCAAGCGTTAAAGTAATCTTCTTTAAAATCGGGAGGTTCTTGGACACTCTCTTGGTAACCTGCATTGTTAGTATTCCAAGAAAAAGATGGGTGGTGTTCCCACCCCAAATTATAATTATAGGAATACGAGTAGGTACCTCTTTGTTGTGCAAATTCCCATGACTCTCTCAAAAAGCAATTATGTGTGCCATGGTTAACCTGTCCACATAATTCACATTGAAACTGTACAGGTCTAATGAAAGAGGAAGATGTACCTTGTAAATTGCTCACTTGCTCACTAAGAGCTGAAAGTTGTGCTTGAAG
>JAOXYD010254668.1:0-16171 GCA_028565735.1 Pinacopodium congolense
TAATTATTGATTGAATTTGCTTAATATTGACATATAACTTGGCATTTCATTTAAGTTAAAGAATTTCATATTGTTTAACTTGGCCTTAGGTGTTTAAAGTATTTTAAATTCCGCAATAAGTTTTTAAACACCCAATTCACCCCCCCTCTTGGGTGCCATAGGGCTACCAGTACCAAAATCATTTTGGTAAGAAGAAAACAAGAAGAATGATAATGAGATGAAATTTGGTAAATATTATGTTTTAAATAATGGGAAATAAAAAAGAATTTAAAATCAATTAACATATAATATTCGTGTAGCATATAAATCTCTAAGCCCTAACTTGTTACGTAAGCTGTGAAAGTTTTTTCTACATAGAACCTCTATAAGATTGCTTATTAATTGATCTTTTAATTAAACAAGTAGAAAATAAAATATCTTTAACTCAAGATTTTTTTGTGAATATAAGTCCTTTTCTAAGAGAGGACTTCATATAAGTAAGAATGAAAGTTTTGCATCCATGTGATCTTCACTTGAGTAATGTATAAATTGGCTTATTATACTCACAACTTAAGTAATATCTAAGGCATATATGTGTGAGATAAATAAGCTCTCCCGATAATGTTTGGTAACTTTCCATGTTTACTGGCACTTGATTGGGATATTCTCCAAGTCTACGGTTTTGAACGATTGTTGTATTTGTGAACTTGCACTCCATTGGTCCCACCTTCAATAATAAGTTTAGAGTGTAATTTCTTCAGGAAAGAAAAATGCCTTCCCTCAACTATATAACTTTAATTCCCAAAAAATATTTTTGCCCCTTAGATTCTTCATCTTAGGTATTTTCACTAATTATCTCAATCCTCGATATTTTCTCTTAGTTATAATCACATCATCTACACATTAAGATAGGTACCTTACTGTTTTTATGTTTCAAAATAATGTATAATCTAAATTACTTTTTCAAAATCCATTTTTTTCTCAAAGAGAAATTGAATCTCCTAAACCATTCTCAAGGTGATTATTTTAATCCATACAGTACTCGTTGTAACTTTCACACCATTGTGTGTCCTAAAGTTATCATATAGCCTGATAGTATATTTGTATGGATTTCGTCCTCAAGGTCACCATAAAGGAAAGCATTCTTCACATCAAATTTACACACTAATTGCTACGAAGGATAAGAGTTCTCTCAATGTGTCTAACTTGGTTACTTTTAAGAAAGTATCTTGATAATTGATACCATAAATTTGTGTATGGACTTTTTTTACTAACCTTGTTTTATATCAATCAACCACTAATATTTGGTAACTTTCCATGTTTATTGGCACTTGATTAGGATATTCTCCAAATCTCTGGTTTTGGACATTTGGTGTATTTATGAACTTGCACTCTATTGGTCCCACCTTTGATAATAATTTTAGAGTGCAATTTCTTAAGGAAAGAAAAATGCCTTCCTTTAATTGTGTAACTTTAATTCCCAAAAAATATTTGTCCCTTAGATTCTTCATCTTAGGTACTTTCACTAATTATTACCTCAATCCTTGATATTTTCTCTTAGTTATCTCCTATAATTATGATGTCATCTATACATTAAGACAGTTACCTTATTGTGTTTATGCTTTAAAATAGTGTATAATCTAAATTACTTTTTCAAAATCCATTTTTTCCTCAAAGTGAAGTTGAATCTTGTGAACCATCCTCAAGGTAATTGTTTTAATCTATATAGCACTCGTTGTAACTTTCATACAATTATGTGTCCTAAAGTTATCATATAGCCTGATAGTATATTTGTATGGATTTCATCCTCAAGATTACCATAAAGGAAAGCATTCTTCACATCAAATTTACACACTAGTTGCTGCGAAGGATGGCCACTTTTAAAAAAGTTTCTTGATAATCTATACCATAAATTTGCTTCTGGCCTTTTATTACTAACCTTGTTTTATATTGGTCAACCAATCCATCTTCCTTATACTTAAACGGAAAAATTCCATTTACATTCCACCATTTCTTCCCTTTAAGTAGTGAAGAAAGAGTTCATGTATTATTTTGATTTTAACCACAAGTGCACAACATAGTTATAGCTAATATAAGCGAGTATAAGTTGATCCCATGAGGACTGTTAGATAACTATCCACAATTCATGAACTTAACAAACCAATGATTATAGATAATTGAATAAACAAATAAAGCAACAATTAAAATTAAATACCAAAGCAAAGATAAAAGTAAATCAATCTATGAATTAATTACATTTAGGTTAAAATTTTTCTAAGACTTCAATATATTAAAATTCACTCGAACTCAATGAATTTCTGTAGTTTCTTAGACCATTACGAGTTCCTAACTTAGATTATAGTCTCTCTCAAGGCACACAACCCTTATTCTCAGGCTAATCAGTCGAGATCCTTTTTAAATCTAGACATTAAGAACGCTTTAACTGGTTATATGAACTCTCTTGAAAAGTTTTACCCTAATTCAAGAAGATATTATGGCTTTCTCTCTATCAGCTCATGTTTAACCCTTTTATCCACATTGTGATCTGACCACTCATCTTATCTCATAAATCTCAATGCATGAATCAAATATCGAATCTTTTACTTTCACTCCTTTGATTTAATTAATATATAAACACGAAAAATCCTAAAAAAACTAGAAATTCATTAGACTAAAGGTTAATCAAATTATATTACATCCTAGGTACATCCTAACTAAAATCATATCCCAATTTAGTTCATAGTTAAACAAAGAGTATAATATAGAAACCATAAAGAAAAAAAATCTTTATTCTTAAATTTTGAATCATCAAAGAATCCTTGTTTGAATCTTTCTCTATCTTTGTAAAACAGCTTCAAAATGACTTTTCCATGTTTCTTGACCAAAGAGCCTTTTCTTTTTTTATTGACTCACTGAAACTCCCCTCTTTCTCCTTCTTTTAACTCTCTTATATATTTTTCAGGTGCCTACTGGGAGAAAATCACTTTTAATATTAGTAAACAATAGGAACTCAAATAGGAACCCAGAAAGATAATAAATTTCTCTCCAAACACACACTTTGCTTTTCAAGGCCTTTAGATTTCAATTCTAATTTTGAGCCTTTATGGCTCTATGTTGAGATCTTGTCCTTACTTTTTGGATTTCTTTAAGATCATCCGCTGTCTATCTACTTGAATCCAGTTTGAACTTTATTCGTCTTTGAATATCGACAAAACTACGGCTTTATCAGCTTAAATTTAGTTTATGAGTTTATGTACCTGTTGAACCAAGGAGGTTCCAATCATGTGTTTTGATGATAACAAAACATTATTCTTACTAATGTTTAAATTTTTGATGCATTCATAAGTTAGGCTAATGTTTAAAGTGTAAGAATATATTTGTATAGCTTAAAGTAGAAGAACTCAAGTGTTAAATGATCAAAAATGGATTAGGATTCAAGATCAAGTAATGATCAAGAGTGAAGATCAAAAGAATGAAGATCAAGTTTGGATAGGTTTAGGAAAAAGATTTAAAATGTAAGTTTTCTAAGCTTGATCTTAATCAATGATTGAAAAAGGCTCATATTTGTATGACGCATTTGCGCATAGGCATATAAGAGTTGAATTGTGGTTTTAGTGATCAACTAGATTTGATTATGATATTTTTCATATTAGAAATTGAATTACAATGGCATTTAAGTTAAATATTGCATAATCAAGAAGTAATGTGATGAATTGTTTAAATGTATGCTTCTTGATGATTTTAAGTAAATTTAATTGTTGATTAAACTTATTTATGTATGCCTGAATTTGTTTGAATATTTGTGTGTTATGAATTTTAGTTTATGGATGGTTTAAGAATTGTTTGAAAATGTTTTAAAGTTGTTTAAACATGAAAGTTTTCATAATTAAGACTACTTATTGTGTTCTGAATCAATTGGATATCTTTGTTAATTGAAAAGGCATTGATATATGTTTTAAAACTTGTTTGAAGTCTTAATTATTATTAGAAACTTATGAAAAGTTTTAGAGTTGCTTTGGAGCATTTTTTGTGTTTTATTAAGGCAAAATAGCAGGTTACAAAAAGCTAAACAGTGGGTTATAAGAGTGTCGTTTTACCCTTGTTTTTAGTGACTTCAATGATAGACTGCTCATCCTTCAATAGAGCCGTTGAAGGCTCCATAGACTGTTATGGCCCCTGACATGCGTAACGACTATTTTATTTTAGGGTTTTAACTGATTTTTTTCTCCCAAACAACTATTTCTTATTTCTAACTACTCCAAACCTCTCCCAACACTATAAATATCATTCCTAATTTGTTTTTAACAAGTTTAGATGCTCTAAAAATAAAATCATAAGATCAAAATCTCTCCAGCTCTCAAACTCTCTTTACTTCTGCACTATCTTTATCTTTTTTCTAATTTCATGTTTTAAATCAGTTTCTAGTTCAAAAAAATTGTTGTTTTCAGTTAGCCTAGATATTAAGCTTGCTTTCAAATTTTTAATTGCTTATTTCGTTTGTTTCAAGCTGTCAAAGTCTCACTCACCAAAACTATCTCTATTTTAGTTTAGCTACTGTGTTCTTTATTTTTGAGCTTGCAAAACCATTTTTATTGATTCAAAATTATCATATATATTTTGCTTAAGGTCTCAAGAGTACATCAAAGCTTTTACTTTAGTTTTTAAGCACTCATAGCATTTGATTGAGCTCTAAGAAATCATATTGCTTAAAACTATCCAGTTTTTATGCAGCATCTTTTTTCAATTTGAATTGGCTCTTAAACTTGTTTTTGGTGTTGAAAATTTGATGTATTTAGTTTTCTTAAGGTCTTAGGATGTTGCTAGGATTTTTGTATTGATTTTTGAGCCATTATATTGTATGTTTAAGATCAATTTTGTAGGTTATACCAAAGCTGAGTTTGACAATTCTTGCTTAACTCTTGATTTTAATCCACTGTTTGATGCTATAAAATTGTATTTATTATTGCGATTTGTTTTTGAGTGATTGATCAAGGTTGAAGTAGGTTTATTGCATTTAATTTGCATCTTTTGAATGGCTAAATTCGTGTATGTATATGCTGAAACATATAGAGTGCATGTTTTGACATCTTTTGTTCATATAGATTAAATCAGATTGTTTAAGGAAATAATTGTGTTTTTATTAGATAAATTTGTTTATTTATGATCGATGAATATGTTAGGAGGCTAGTTATATATATATTTTTGTCTCTAAAAATTTCAGATTTGGTTTTATTGATGGAGCTTTAGAGAAACACCATTAAAGGTGTACATGGTTACTTAAATTTGAGGAATTGATTTGTGTTAATTTTTGATTGAATTATAGGCTGATCTTTGCATTTAAAATAGATTAGTTGGGTTGCTCTTCGCTTAGGATAAAGAAGATTTGAATTGAGTTATTCATTAATTGTGAATTGGATTGCTTTAGGCCTTATATGTACATTAGAGATTACATAAGGCATTGGCATTGCATTTTTTGTATTTGACCCCTTATTTTGTGTTGATTTTGATCAAGGTTTGATAAGTTATATAAGCTTGAATAGAAGCTTTGGTAGCCTGAGTTTGGGGCTTGGTTTGAGGGATAAAAGTTATTCAAATTTGTTGTATGTAAAGGGTTACTATTTACCCATTTAAAAGTAAGATTGGTGGGTTTCTCTTGACCCTTAAAATTCAAGATTATTATGTTGGTTTCTCTTGACCTTAAAACAAGATTAGATTTGGTTACTCTTCACCCATTTAAAGTAAGATTGTTGTTAGTGAATTTTTAACACATAGTTGGAGAAAGAATATAGTCTATCTTTGGGATTTTAAGAAGGTTAGTAAATCTTAGTTTTCTCTCTTCCTTTATCTCTTTATATTTATACATTTGTGTTTGATTTAATATCGATTGAATTTGTTTAATTTTGACATAAAGTTTGGCATATTATGTAGGTTAAATTTGGTTAGAAAATCAATTTAATTGAAATTGGTTTAAGGTGTTTAAAGTGTTTTAATTTGCAAAGAATTTTTTAAACACCCAATTTACCCCCTTCATGGGTGTCATAGGGCTTACAATTGTAATAGTAACTGGCTGTATGACGCACTACAGAAGAGTGACCCACACAACAGCAAGACCGTAACGAATAGAGACGTCTCGCTAGATTCAAGAAATTTACGACCTTCTTGAGTTAGGAGAGACATGAGTGACCTTTAAGAGTTTTGTAAGCTAGGAGGGACCATCATAAGCTGGGAGATAGGCGAATAGATCTAGTTACGAGGGGGGTAGATGATAATTAGGACATTGTGAATCTGTGAAGGGTTATGTTTCAAAAAACAAATGGTGGAGAGACGATAACAAAAACAACAAAAACTATTTCAAAATGCTGTTTCCTTTCTAGTTTTCAAAATGCAATAAAACAACATAACTAAACACCATTTGTTGCTCAGTTTCCATGCAAAAAAAAAAACCATAAACTGAAAACTATAATGGACAACAATCCAAATAAACCCTATGAAGTTTTTAATATCAAATAGTGTAGCTTTAAGAATACAATAGATAAAAGAATAAAACATCCTATGCAGCTCCCAAATGGTGGCCCTTGGGAACCTCTTATAAACAAAATGGATATTTCATAAAAAAATTGTTAGTGGTAGAAATGTTTTTATATGAAATCGCTTAGCCTTTGATTAATTAAATTAAGTAGTAGTGAGGCGTTAATGCAGAGTTGCATCAGCTGTAGATATAAACTAGGCTAAGGCACGGACTTCATCTATTCTATTCTCTTTACTTATGCCTTTAATTCAACTTCCGCTGAGTCTAACAAAGCTCGCATGTAAAGCTCTCATAAAAAATTTAGATTTTGTTTTGGCTAGAGAGGAGCTTTTAGTTACATAATGAGAGCGCTAGCCCTTATCATGGTGAGTTTGGTATGCTTTGAATGGTGAGTTTGGTTTGCTTTGGTTTTGAGAGAGCTTTTATTTATAATGGCTATTATACTCTTTTATAATTTTAAAATTTGCATTTTAACACATAAATTCTAAAACTTTAAAATTCTAAATTATAACACCTTAAAATCATAAAACTCTAAAAAATTTAAATAATAAAGCCCTAAACCTTTAATCTTAAAACTCTAAATCATAAATTTTAAACCCAAAACTTTATACTATTGTTCTTGTAAAGTTTAAGATTTTTTAGGGACAAATTTAGAATTCAATCTCTCCACAAGATATCACTGCTTTTCAGGCCACCTAGTTTTATTAAAAAATATATTATTTAGTTTATTTCTATATTTATTATACTTTTTAGTTTTTTAATATTTAATTAAAATTAAATTTTTTAATCAAAATTTGTAATAAAAATTGAAAATAAAATATATTCATTGCAAGTTTTTATTTACAAGTTATAAATCACGTATTAGTAATCTTCACTAGAGATGAATCATTTCTTCTTTTAGTTGCTGCTAGATGAGAAGAAAATAAATTTGTTTATAAAATACAAAAAATAAGATTTTTTATTGAAATATGATAAATGCTTATTATTTTTGTCAATAAAGAAATAAAATAGTAATAACCATGTTTTTATAACATGTTTTTTAAAGAAAATTTAAAATAAGAAATCACAAAAATAAGTAATATGTTAGTATGGATTAGATTCCAAAAAAGTGAAAGACTTTGAGAAACTTCAAAAGAATAGATTAACTGCGTTGATAACTAGCAAAGGTAAGATTACTTGTGTCAAATTGAAGAACTACCACAAGTTGACATGGTTCTTTGTAGTGATGAATAGCTACATTACTATAAATTCTGATATTTTTATCTACAACCTGCAGAAGATATCATCCACTTTGATTAATTGAGTATAGCTAATTATCACAACTCCTAGAGAAGTAACTTTTGAGTAGGAGTTGTTTGCAAAGAGGAGAGTGAAAAAATCAACGAAAGAAAATGAACCCTAGTTTCTTGATTCTTCCCCAATTTGCTTTTTAGTCCTCAATTCGTTTTCAGGCGCATTCTCTCTCTTTTTAGTTTGTTCTCTTAGTCTTTGCCAGCCTTCATAAGCTCCATTGAATTTGTCTTCTTTTTTTTGGGCTTCAGACTTAGTTATCTCCTTTTAGGCTTCGTTATCTCCAGTCATCTTACCTTGGACCTGATCACAAGACAAACTAAATTAATGATAGTAGCTTTGGACTTGATCACAAGCCCTAGCCCAACTAATGACACCTATGTATTTTTTATTCTAATAGATTACCAAAAATGTATCAAAGAGATTATTTTTTGCTCTTACCTTACCTATATTCTATTAGAGATCTCCCGATTTATACATCAAGCCTATAAAACGGCTAATTCATAGAAATAAATTTGAAGCCATTTTCCCTCACCTTTTCTTATTTCTATCATGGTATCAAAGCAGAAGAAGCAAGTCGGCTCTATACTTACAATGGCTTCCTTTTTCCCTGCTCATGATTTTCTACTGATTGCTTATCCCTCCATTCTTTCCTCTTTCCTTCCTTCATTATGTTAGCAGGTCTAGGCCCTTCCTACGCTAGCATTTAAGTTAGTCTCAAATAAATCAAACTACCTTAAAGCTAAAAGACCTTCCAGGTAGCCCTTTTTACTTTCATCCAAATGAAAACCCCTCTCTCATTCTTGTTTCCTTTTTGTTAATACGTACAAATTATCATTCTTAGGCAGGTTTATGCTTATGGTTCATAGATAGGGCTATGATCCTTTGTTTGATTAATGGGAAAGGTGCAACACAATGGTATTATCATTGTTGCTTAGATCTATTTCAAATTCAATATCTCAAAGTGTAATATGGTTTGATACTGCTATAAAGGTATGGAAAGATTTGGAAGGCAGGTTTCCTCGAGCTAACTCTTTTTGAATATCTGATCTACAAGAAAAAATCTATAGTTTTCGTTAAGGTACCCTCTTAGTTCCTGATTACTATACTCATCTAAAGATGTTGTGGGGTGAATTTTTCAATCTCAACCTACACCTAAGTGTGTTTGTCAACCTCGGTGTTCTTCTGACCTTTAAACCACTTTCAAATCCTATCAAGATGTTGATTGTGTCATTAAATTTCTTAGGGATCTAAATGAATTATATGCTACTGTCAAATCCCACATTATGTTAATGGACCAATTGCTCAATATCAAGAAGATTTTTGCCATGGTTGCTCAACATTAGAGACAACTTAATAGCTCAAGTCAGACCTCGTCATCCTCATCTATCACTGAATCATAAGCCTTTCTTGCTAAAATAGAATCTAAAGGAAACTATCTACAAAACAGAAGACCCATTTGTACTTTTTGTGGAAATACTGGGCATGTGGAAGCTAAGTGCTATAAGAAACATGGTTTCTCCTAACTTGTCCTCCAATAGCGGACACAACCCCAAAACCATAGAAACTGCTTCAAACAGATACAAGGAAGTTAATTCAATAGAATTAAACTTGGACAAACAGTCTTCGGAATCAGTTACTTCTTTTGCTGGATAAATTTCATCTCACGACACTATAAGACACCATCTCACTACTGATGACTATGCATAATTGATGCAACTGCTGGACAAAGACAAAGAATCCAGAGGAAAATCCATCGCCACTGCTTAGGTCAATATTTTTTCTATTAGGCATAAAGGCATACTCAAACCTAATTCCTATTCTTCTTTATAGTCATCCATTTCGATCCTTGATTCCAAAGCCACAGACCATATAGTTTGATCATTATATTTCTTTGTCATTTACAAAACAGTTGATAACTTGATTATTAGATTACCCAGTGGAGGTTTCGTGATAGTTACACACATAAAAGATGTATAAGTTTCTTCCCTCACCTTACTAATATGTTTTTTATTCTTTTCTTTTCTTTCATTTTCATCTCCATCAATAAGCTAACCATCTTCTCTCATTGTCGACTAATTTTTTATTTTGATTCTTACAAGAGTCAGGGCACTAAGTCTCTAAAGATGATTGGTTTTGTTAAACAAACCAATGGCCTATACTATCTTTCCTCACCACCTCTAGCTACCGGTCCTATCCTTTGAAGTATTTCCTTAAAACAGGGGCACCTTTGGCACTAAAGATTATAGACTCTATTAGAATAGATACTTCAGTTGTTTTTTATTTCATAGATCAATGTGATGTTTGCCACTTTGATAAATAAAAAAGATTGCCTTTCTCGTCTAGTAAATCTATTGCTACTTCTTACCTTGATTTAATTCATGCTAATATATAAGGGCCTTATCATATCCTTTTGTCTTTAGTTATAAATATTTTTTTACTATTATGGATGACTATAGTGGATTGATATGGATATACATGATGAAATACAAAATTCAAATAAAGGAATTACTAAAGAGTTTTTGTGCCTATATTGAAAGACAATTCAGCAGAAAAATCAAGTGCATTCGCAGTAACATTGGAGTTGAATTTGCTATGACCAATTTTCACAATGAATATGGAATCTTGCATGAAACCTTTTGTGTCAAAACACCACAGCAAAATGGTAGAGTAGAAAGGAAGCATTAACACATCTTAAATGTAATTGGGGCCCTCAAACTACAAGCTCATCTACCCACTATTTTTTGGACAGATTGCATCTTACATGCCATATACCTAATCAACCAAATATCCCCCCGTCTTGGGCAATCAATCCCTATTTGCTATCATGTTTGGTACTAACCCTAACTTGTCCCTCCTTAAAGTGTTTGATTGCCTCTGCTTTGCTTAAACTAAAGAAGCTAACAGAGTTAAGTTTAACATAAAGACAAGAAAATGTGTTTTTCTTAGTTTTTCTCCAAGTACTAAAGGCTACAAGCTGTTTAACCTCTATAGTAAACAAGTTACCACCTCTAGAGATGTTCTGTTATATAAAACCAGCTTCCCCTTCATGGATTTCCCTATTGATTCATCCTTTGCACCTCCTATCCTACCCACTCACTTTCTATTGCCATCCAATGATCCCATTCCTCTTCTATACCCTACTTACAACCCTTACCTACAAACATTTCTTCTTAGTAGTCTATCTCACTACCCTCACCCTCCTTGCCTCTTAAATGCTCCATGAGATAAGTTAAACCACCCTCTTATCTTAGCAATTATAATTATCCTACCCTACTCCTTACATCTCCTCAAAGTCTCTCCTCGATTTTTTCCTATAACCATATATCTCCTACATACTAATCTTTCTTAGCCTCTATTGTTTCCTACAAAAAACTTACCTCTTATAAATAGGCCACACAACATAAAGAGAAGCTATGCAAACTAAACTAAAAGCCTTAGAAAATAATAAAACATGGACTTTTACCTTTTTACCTCTAGAAAAAAAATGCTATCAATTGTAAATGGGTCTATAAGCTTCACCCAGCAAGAAGGCTTGGCCTAGATTGAAACTTTCTCTCAAGTGGCCAAAACTATAACCATCTGCCTGTTGCTTGCAATCCTAGCTTTAAAAAGCTGGCATCTTCATCAATTAGATATCAACAATGCCTTTTTACATAGAGACCTACAGGAGGAAGTCTACATGACACTCCCTCCCGGCCTCCACCTACCACATATAAACATGGTGTGTCATTTACAAAAAATTATATATAGACTCAAGCAAGCAAGTAGATAGTAGTACTCAAAATTTACCTCAACCTTGATCTCTGAAGGGCTTATTTAGTCCACTTTAGATCATTACATGTTCAACAAATCCTATCATGGTAACTTTATCATTCTTCTTATATACATCGATGATGTATTATTGGCCAACAACGCTCTCGACCAAGCTCTTCCTCAACAACACATTCAAAATCAAAGACCTAGGTCCAGTGAAGTATGTTCTAGTTTTGGAGTTAGCACACTCCTCAGGGATTGATCTTTATTAGCAAAAATACATTCTTAATCTCCTTTAAGAAACTAGTTTTATTTACTCTAAATTGGTGGCCACTTATATGGCTTCAAACACTTGACTCATTGATGCTGGTGCACCTCTCTTTAGCCCCACCTCCTTTCTCTTTTTGATTGGAAACTTATCTATTTAACTACGACTCGATTGGACATATGTTTCTCTATTCAACAATTGTCTTAGTTTATGTCCTATCCGACCACCTCCCATATACGAGCAAACTACCGAGTTCTTTAATACCTTAAAGGTTCTCCCAAACAAGGTGTTGTATTTCCCAACACTTCTCCTCTGTGGCTCTGTACCTTCTCCAACTCCTATTGGGGCACCTTCTTAGACTATTGCAAGTCCATTATCGGTTTTCGCATTTTTTTTTGGATCCTCAGTCTCTTAAAAATATAAGAAACAAGTAACCATCTCCAAGAGCTCTTCAGAGGCAGAATATCACGCCTTATCCTTAACTTCATGCGAACTGTAGTAGCTCCGTTATCTTCTTTTCGACTTTACTGTTGATCACCCTTAACCAACCTATCTCTATTACGATAACTGGTTGGCTATTCATATAGATGAAATCCTTATTTTTCAAGAACAAACGAAGAACATTGAGATTGATTCCATATTGTTCGTGAAAATAAAGATCAATGTTATCCATCTATGAAAATAAAGCCCTGTACCTTTTTCAGGCCTCCTCTCTTCTTTTGGTTTGTTATGACAGTCTTTGCAGGCCTGTCTGGGCTATACTGAATTTGTCTTATTTTCTTTGGGCTTCAGACTTGGATATCTCCTTCTGGCTTTATCATCTCCAGTCATCTTACCTTGGACTTAATCACAAGACAAGCTGAACTAATGATAGTGGCTTTGGGCCAGATCATAAGCCCTGGCCCAACTAATGACAAATGTGTATTTTTTATTCTAAGAGATTACCTAAATGCAATGGAGAGAATCTTTTTTCTCTTACCTTACCTATATTTTGTTTAGATCTTTTACCTTGTACATTAAACTTATAAAAGTTCTAATTCATAGAAATAAAATTGAAGCCATTTTTCCTCACATTTTTTTATTTCGGTCAGAGAGTAATTAGGAAAAATGGCATTAATTACCACAGTGAATGCGAAACACTGAGCATAGTGATTGATAAACCTACTATTTCATCTGATTCAAGGTCGACCGACAAAAAATGGTGGAGTTACATGGTTGCTGAGGGTGAAGATGGGACTGAGAAGAAACATCCCATGATTTGTAAGGTCCTTGAAATGCTACGATAAAAGGAATCACACAAAAGCTGCTTTGATCCTTTGGTTGCTTCCATAGGCCCTTACCATCATGGAAAGGGTGAGCTTCAGGAAGTGGAGAGGCTTAAGGATTCCAAGGCACTTTAGTTCATCAAAGAATGTAAAATCCAATTTTCTGCCATTTATGCTGAGGTTAAACAAATATTTAATGTTGTAAGAGAATTCTATCCTAAGGAGTCGGTATCGAAATTCAATGAGAAAGAATTCATCAGGCTTATGTTTGTCGACGGATGTTTCATTCTCCAGTTGATCGACAACTTCATTAAAAAACATGAAGTATAGCAAATGAATGACCACATTGCATCTTTTTTGAAAAGTGATTTAATGATGCTAGATAACCAACTTCCTTATATAATGCTCAAGGTGCTAAGGAACTTAATGTTCTAGGGAAATGATAGGAAGGATTTAATTCACTCTTCGAAAACATTCATGGCCTTTGGGCTCCACAACATACTTGCATTGAAGATACTGCCAAGTTCATTATTAACTACTGTAAAAAAAAATCATACACTTATTGAATAGATTTTGTAAAGGAACAGAAGATCAAATTGGCCAATCACAACCAGCTGAAAATCCCAACAATGAATATAAACCTCTTCATCTTCTTGATCTCTTCCTGCATAAATGTTAAGAAGTGAGGATGTTCAGAGAGGAGAAGATAGTTTAGAAGAAGTGGTTGAATTACACTTGAATGATTTAAGTTTAAGCATAAAGGAGTATTTATAGGTATAAAGATGATCCTTTAACTCTAACTACATGAGCCCATTAATAAACTCTAATAAATAAACAATATATGAAGTCAAAACCATACATGGACCATATTTAAAAATGTAACCAATACATGAACACAATTAAACTCCTAACATTGAACTTAAGCATCCATGTATCTAGAATTTAACATTAATTAATTTAAAATTAATCTTCAAAACTCCCCTTAATTTGAAATTTTCTTCTGTATTATAATCTTGTTCTCAAATGTTAAAAAACTTCAAATTTGAGTTATTTTGTAAAAATATCTCCAACTTGATCATTAGTTTCACATGCTTGAACTCTACTTCATTCAGTTGTTTATACTCTTTATTTGCGTTCTTTTTTATCTTATAGACTCATTTGACTCCAATGGCTTCATGACACTTATAAAGAGTTGATAATTCCTAATTGTCATATTTATTTATTGCATTGATCTCCTCCTCCATGGATTGCCTCCATCTTTTTTCCTTCATGACCTCTTTAAAATTTAAAGACTCACAGTTCATATGAAGACCTAATAAATTACATACATTAAAATTATTGATTTCTTCCGTTTGTTTATAGATATCATAAATACTCCTCATTTTCTGCGCCTCATCACTTGAACTTTCTCTATGCATTGATGAAGAAGGAGAATGAGATGTATTAGGAGAAGGAGGTGGAGTTATCTCTTGAACATTTTTTGTGATTTCATGCTCCTTGTCTTCAAAGTATGGAAAAAAAAAATCATAGGTGTTTTCTTCTTGTGTCTCCTAATTTCATGTTGCTACTTCATCAAATTCAACAACCTTTGGAATTTTGGTTATACAATTGATAGCCTTTGGAATTTTGGTCATAGCCAATGAATAAATGCTTAATACTATGATCATCGAGTTTGGATCTTTTTTGTTGTGGCGCATGAGTATATACTATGCTTTCAAAAACCTTTATATGAACAACACTAGGCTTCAATTTATTCTATGCTTGTTACGGTGCTTGGTCTTTAACATTTTTTGTAAGAGACTAGTTTGACAAGTAGGCTACACGAGAAACAACTTCTTCCCAAAATTCTTTAGGCATGTTCTTAGCCTTTAACATACATTGAACTATGTTAAGAATTGTTCTATTTTCCGCTCGACTACTCCATTTTGTTGGGGAGATCTTGGGACCGTTAAAGGACGACCAATTCCATGTAAATTATAGAAATCATGGAACTCCTTAGATGTGAACTTGCCTCCTCTATTAGACCTTAAAGCTTTAATTATATGGCCACTTTCGTTTCCCACAAGAGCCTTGAACTTCTTAAATGCTTCAAATGATTTTGATTTCTGATTTAAAAAATAGACCCAAGTTTTTCTACTATAATCATCAATAAAAAGTAAGAAGTATCTACTTTTACCTATTGATAATGGCTTGATTGGTCTACAAACATCAGTATGAATAAGTTGATGTGGTTCAGCTTATCACCATTTCTTTTGGAAAACTTCTCCTAGATGCTTGCCAAGTAAACATGCTTTACATAAATAATGTGGGTGGTTAATGGTAGGCATTCCTCTTACCATGTATTTATCTCCCAAAGTTTTGAGTGTACCAAAATTCAAGTGTCTAAATCTCATATGCCAATGCCATAGTTCATCTTTCACATCCACTTTTAACCACTTTGCTTTAAGTGTCTTGATATTCAACATAAACATTATATTCTTCAACATAAACACCTTAGAAATCAATGGAGCATGTTGATCTATAAGCCAAAGACAACAATCTTTCATGTGGATTTCATATCCTTTTTCAAGAAGTTGCCCTAAACTTAAAATATTACTTTTTAACTTAGGCACATAGTAGATATCATTAATAAGTCTATGATTTCCATCTCTTAAAGAAATTAAAAAGGTACCTTCCCTATGAATTTGGATCTTTGAAGAATCTCCAAAAGAAACATTACCTTCCACCTTTTCATCAAGCTTCATGAATGTGCCTTTATCTCCACACATGTAATTGCTCGTTCCATTATCTAAGAACTATGTACTTTCATCCTTACATGCATCATCTTTCAGTAGTAGCATCAAAGTAGGCTCTTCGACTCCTTTCTTGTGATCATAAATATTGACTTGATCCTCAACATAATTAGGTATAATGTAAAATTCCCTATAATAATGTCTAAATTTATGACAATTGTAACACTCAATATTAGACTTATCTTACCTCTTTTTTTTTTTTTTCTAGAATTGTAACATCCTCATCCTCTTCTTCTTGATTTTTCTAGGCCTTTGTATGAATGATTTTTTTTTTTTAATATAATTGTTGTAG
>JAOXYD010254679.1:0-16170 GCA_028565735.1 Pinacopodium congolense
TTATAAGTACGTTGGTTTTAAAAGTAAAAATCATTTTAAACAACCATCAATTTTAAAGTCACCTAACCAACGCAACATTAGTTCCTACCATTTTTTCCCTATGCAAAAATTTCCAAACCTAAGTAAGAGATACAAGTAGAAAAAGGGTATGATTAGTTATTCCTCCCTTGTTAAAGATAAAAAACCAATTGATTTTGTTTAGGTTGCTTTGATGTACATACATTTCTTTCTTATTTGAATTATGCTTTTCTTTTCATTCCTGTCACATATTTATTGTGACCTTCTTTGTTATTATAAGATTATATTAGTTTTAATGATTTTTAAGTGATAAGAATTGACTGCTATATGTCTGTTCATCCTGTTCATCTCATGCTTTTGCAAGCAACTATATGGAACTTTAAGTTCCTTCTTTAAATAAAGGATTAGGGACAATTATATTTTTGGTCCTCCACCTTTAGTTATTTTTCCAATTCAATCCTAAATGTTTATAATTTTCCAATTAAGTCCTAAACGTTTGTGAATTATATTAGTCAAGTACTTCTATTTGTATCTGTTAACAGATGTCTAATGTAATATAATTAAAATGACATATAGGAGCCACAAAGGAACGATGTTTTTCCTTTGTTAATAACCAAAAAAAAAAAACGATAGCATTTTTAGAGAAATGATGTCATTTTAAGAATTGATAAAAACTAAAAACCTAAACCTAAACCTAGTGTTATTTGCACCCCTCTCTTTATTTATGCCATCTGCTCTCTTTCCATTTTCGCTATTTGCTTCTTCTATTGTTTATATTGATTTTTTTTCACTTCATCATTTTTTTTTTTGGATTTTACCAATGGCTTCTTAGTGGAGAGCTTTTTATTATAGTATAATAAAGTGCCATTACAACAAAAGAGTTGAAACTTCTTTTCTTAGAACCATTGTTCAAATCGTGCATACATGCCATTTAATGGGAGTCGTCTATAGGGATCTCAGGCCTAAAAATTTCTTTTTTCTCAACAAAGAAGAGAACTCCCCACTTTAGGCCACATATTTCGGGTTGTTTGTGTTCTACAAACTAGGTTATAGTTATATCCATCAACTTTCCTCCAATTTCTTATGTTCTCCATTTGCTAATCTTTATATATAAACCATGTCTCAAACCTAAATAATTATGTTTTTTTTATGATTTATAAAGAAAAATAAAAAGGCCATTTGTGTTCCATTGGTTAACGATAAATAATTAAACAAGCTATTGAATTTTCATAGCAAAAGTTTTCATTATATAGGAGAATTGTTTGAGGATATCATCGGTAACACCTATTACGTCGAACCCAAAGTCTTGAAGCAAAAATATGGACTAGAAGTTGATATATGGAGCATTGGAGATGTGGGAATTAATCTTTTTGTTCTACAGATTCTACACCAATATGTGTTCACTATTTTTTTTTTCTGCTATTGTATTTGGTTTTTCTAGATTACTACTGAATTCTTGTAGGTTACCTTGGTAAATTATGGTTATTGGGTTTCATACCAGCTTGTAATCTTGTAGCTTTTTGTACAACTTTCATTTCCATGAATGAAAATTTTATTTATCTTTTGAAAAAAACATTTAATTGTTCTTAGGATTGTTTTTTATTTTAAGAGAACCTAAATTTTTTTTCAATAAATGGTAAAAGTCAATAATTAGTTTGTAATTAGTTAGAGCTTTACAAAAATCTAGATGTTGATAAGATATACATAGAGCATCACTCTTTACAGTGCACTAACTTTAAAACCGAAGTCTCCATCATCGTCATTGAAAATTAAAAAGAGGCACATTTCATCACTCTTAAGGTCTATAAAACAATCTTCACCCCATAGAATAATACTTAATCATCACCCTTAATTTATATTATCAACATATAAAATCTTCAAAAAAATATTTTCATAATTCTAGATTCATTTAGAAGGCATCACAAGTTGCAATACAAAAGAAGTTGCAATGCACGGTTTAAAGTAGTTATATACTACTACATCACAAGGTTGAACCTTTGTCTTTTAATAACAAGTTACTGAAACAAGTTGAAATAAGAAAATATGATGGTTATACACCAAGCAGAACTTTAGCTCTTATTTAATGGCCTTCGTATGGGGGCATATTCACAGTATTATTATGGAAAAACTAAAGCATAAAAATGAGCATCAACGGAATATCCTATCATCTATACCCTGCATAATGTTTTAAAATGTTGCATGTTAATTTTGCTCATCATAATCATTATTCATAGTATGTTGAGCAATACTTATGGTAATATTCCCAGGAGCAAATACAATTTAAGCAATTGTAAAATCTAACTTACTCCTAATCAAGAAAAACAAACTCAAGGTAAGGAATTAAGAATTAGGCATGATAAATTTCATGAGTCTCCGCTAATTCTGGATTGTTGAGTGCCTATCACAGGACGAGCATGCTTAGTTACTTTCACTTTGATACATTTTTGTTTAACCACTTTATTCTCCTGCAACTCCAAAGGGCTGATGATCTTTCTTTTTCTTATTAAAGTTGATTTAGTATTAACACTTATGTCTAAAAACAACCCTTATTGCTAGCGAAATGCTCTTGTCAACACTCTCTGAGGAGAAATGTGAGAAGATGAGACAGGTTTAGTGGCATTTTTTGAATTTTTTATCCTTAGAGTTTTTGAATTTCTTGTCCTTACTTCTATAGTAATAACTTTGGTAGGTCCATCCTACAAACATAAACATTTACCATACATTAGTCAACTAAAAAAAAAAAGAGAGCATATTATCAAAAAATTAAATTTAAAAGAAATGTTCCAGTCTCTTCACTAACATAGGCTCCATGTTTTTTAGGAACCCTAATCCTTTTCTTCCTCCTTTGTATTAAAGCTTCACCTAGAGTTGATTCCTGGAACTTTTCCTTAAATGGAAATCCAAGTCTATCATGTTCTTGTTTTTGCATAACTGACAAGTCATTATCATGCATTTCCTTGAAGTAGTGCCAAATGAAGGTAGTATTTCTCCTTCCTCTTAAACTCTTTGCATCTTTGGTGATAGGGTTAGTTTATGTTAAGCTTTAATATGGATTTCAATATGAATTCATCCCTATTTTGATGTTTAAATGCCTAATTTGTATTCCTTTTGAATTTACATGCAAATTTGACCTTAGGACATAAATACTAGTGGAAAAGGCTAAGAATTAGAACAAATTTGGAACTAGAAGACATGTGGAACTAGTTTGAGGACTTAAATCATCATGTTATGAAGTTTCACACCAAATTGCAAGGACATATGACAAGCCATATTGATGCACGGAAAAAGAAAGTACAAAACAAGCTTAGTTGAGCACTAGTTTTAGTATAGATGATTCTTTGATGCATTAGATGCACTTTAAGCGACAAATTGTTCTAAAAATTTTTTGGGTGTAAGAAAATGAGGTAAGGAACTTGCATACCAATTTTCATACCAATCGGAGGTGCGTGAGAGGACTTAGAGTAGGAAATTACGAAAAGGGGCAGAAGTTGTCAACAACTAGCATTTAGGGTATTTTCCAATAAGCTATATGGCATATGACACTAGACCACCATGTAGCTTTATTCAAGGGTCGTATAGCTTTGAGAAAACATTGTGCTTTGCTAAAAATAAAGGGCAAACCTATCCTTTCACCTCCAAACCTTCCTAAGCACTAATGAGGCATTATAAATAAAATTTTGGAGAAGAAACTCATCACTTTGGAGGTTCTGCCACTTGGCTACCATTTTCTTCTTATTTCTTTATAATTATGGTTGTTTTATTTGGGATTTTCTTGTTATTTTTGGATTTTGTTCTTATATTAGTTAGTTTAGGTGTTGAACTTTGATTTAGATTATGTTTTCGTTGCTGTTTTTCTATTTTTCATTTTATTTTTGTTGTTGTTCCATTTGGTTATTGTTATTTGTGTATAGAATGCTTTGTTTATGTTAATATAGTTATTGTTCTTAATTTTCTAGCTTTGATTCTCTTTTTATCTTTTTGATTCCTGTATGTTTACTGCTATCTTTGTTATTATTTAAATTATGTTAGCTTAGTTTTGTTGTGAGTTCAAAGATATTAAAGGGATAATAGATAAATAGTTATGAGATATGATATAATTGGTATTGGGAGTTGTGTTTTTTTTATTAAGATTGAAATTTTGGTTTAATGCCATGACTTAGGGATTTATTCATAAATTGATCATCCTATATTTAATTTATATTTCAATTGTTAGGAGTTAATTTTTAATTCGTAATTATTATTAGCTAAATCCATAGGTAACAACAAGTTAATTGGTTTTGTAGGTAAACTTAACTAATTAGCTTAGGATTTCAATTCTCTAAATTACATAATCCGAGTTTGTGAGATTATGACTTAGGCTACTCATTCCTTAATTCTTAAAGCTGCTATGCTATTAAATCTAGAGAGTTTATTTTAGGTTGTTACGTAGTTAGGAATATTTTTAGAAGTTGTTGGATTTATCTAAAAGTTAGATGAACTTATGGTTCAAGAGATTATTTAGATCCGTGGGCTAGCATCTTAAGCTAAACACAAACTATATGTTTCGATGAATAGTTATAAGTCCTAAATCCTAGAAATATCTTATACCCAAGTTTTCGTATTCGTTAGTTGTTTTTTTTAATCTTTCACTTTGTTTTGTTATTTGTTTTCCATTTAGTTTAAATGTCTTTGCATTTAAGGTTTTTATTTCTTTTTATTTTCCTTTAGTGTAGCATAGAAATAGCTAGAACGTCCATTAGCTCCCTGTGGAATGACCCTAACTTTTCCTACTATATAGTAAGGTTTAGTTAGGTATTTTATTATTTAGTGAGTAGGTAACAACTCCACTAAATTTTTAGTGCCATTTCTGGGAAATTGGTGATTATGTTTTAGCTGTCTCTTATGTTATTTTTGTTTTTGGTTTTTTTATTTTATTTTATTTGTTTTAGTTTCACAGCTTTTTTTAGATTTTACGAACTTTTAGCGGCAATAGATCATTATCAATTCACTTTTAATTATGATCTTTCTTGTTATCATTATTATGATAATAACTTTCAATTTCTTGCTACTTCCAAGTTAGAGTATCAAGTGGAGAATTTCACATCCTTAGCTGTGCAAGTACCGATGGATGAAGAATAAGTTAAGGTATGTGATGTTTGCTCATTTTTGGGTTATTATACTTATACATGTACTATATTACAGGACCAACAATATAGGTCTAATTTGCTACTATGCTACTACCAAGACTAGTCACATTTCTAGTCCATGCCTCCACCTCCACCATCACCATCACAAGCTAATGGGATGCCTTTGGAGGAGATCGTATAAAGCTTGGCATTGAGTACTCTTCAATTTCTGTAAGAATGAGGAGTAGCTTGAAGAACTTGGAAGATCAGAAGAGTCAGTTGGCAGAGGTGATAGGGAGCATAGAAGGCCAAGTCTCTTTAAGCATGCTTAGCCAAGTAGAGGGAGAACCAAGGGAGGATACATGCATTAGTTCATCAAGGAGTGGAGAACTATGGGAGAACCCAAAAGCACAAAAGGAAGAGTAAGAAAAACGAAGAGAGGAAGAAACACTTATTTGAGAAATGATGGAGGATAAAATGCCTCCTATGGTAAGTGATACATTTCCTGTTATTACTATCTAAGTTTCGATTCCTTTCCCTTGTTATTTATAGAAGGAAGAAGTAGAAGAAGAAGTGAAGAAGAAAGAAGAAGAGCCCTAGGATGCAAATACGTTGAACAAGTTGTAGATAAACAAGTTAGAAGTAGAGAGTGACGAGTAGGATGAAGAGCCCCTATACCCAGAGCTTAATCCATTAGGGAGACCATCCTGGGAGAAGGTAATTTTTCATAATGAAGATTGAATATTAGAGTATGATGGAGAAGCAGTGCAGTTCTACCTCCTCAAAGCTTTAGGACATTGTGTTGATTTTGAGGTTGCTTCGAGTGAAGTTACTCTAGACTCATCCATGAGTTTGACCATATTTTCTGTCGGGTTCAAACATCCATTTGAAAATGGATAATATATATTAGGGGTTAACTTTATGACCTTAACTAAGTGCTTGTTGAGATGCAACTTAAACTTTTCTTTAAGTTTTTGTGTGTTTTCTCTTTGTTAGCTAGTTCTTTGGTTACTTTGTGTTTAAGTACTTTCCTTTTCTATGATTGTTTTGTAAGGAGTCAAAAGTGAGAGTTATTATCTCTCAAAGACTTCATAGCTTTGCCTAATTATGGTAGTACTTCTTGTTCTATCCCTCTTTTGTATTTTATTGATTTTGTGATATTAAGGACAATGTCCAATTTAAGTGTGAGAGTGGGGAAATCTTAAAATTTTTTCACACATGACTTATTGTTAGATTAATGGTTATGATTTGAATGTGATAGCTTGAAATGATTCTAATCTTTAGTTGATAGTTAATTGTGGTATTCGAAGGAAATTGATGCTTTTAATTTAATGAAATTTGCTTAACTCTTGAAATGATGATAACTTCAAAATATTTCTCGTTTTTCCTTTTCTTCTAAATATTTTTCATATGTTTAGTAAGCCATTTATATAATATTTAAGGATAAACCCATTTTATATGGTTTGTTATATGAATGTAAAATGAGATGTTTAGAATAAAGTGTTAAAAAAAGGAAAAGAAAAGAGATAAAAGAAAGAGAAAAGAAAAGAGAGAAAAGAAAAAAGGAACACAGAGGAAAAAAGAGAAAAAGAAAAAGAAAAAAAAGTTCATTGTTTTCATGTTGTTGAATAAAAAGCGTCATTATTTTTGTGTTGTTGAGTAAATTGGGCAATTCTCGCTCCACGAGTACCAACTAAATGTAAGATTGAAATTATGAGTGGTGCTAATAGCTATTTGAGAAGGTGATCTAACCTCGTAACTGAGGATATTCATGACAAAGTATTCATATTCGTGTCAAAAAGTTAGATGACTTCTAAAATAAACATTTCTCAAAACTTAATTTGTGTTGTATTTTCAATTGATTTTTATGATTTTGATCATTCTTGACTAGTTTGTATGATGACTTATGTGAAATTGCTTGAATGTTGGATATTATGCATATTAGGTTACTTTTTCACTAACTATGTGCTTTGCGATTTCGATGATGCATTAATTGCAATTTAAGAGCTTAGATTATTTTGAAATTTGTGGGTTTAAGAACATCATGTGAGGAGCCTGCATACCAAATTTCATGGAAATAGGAGGTTCATAGGGGGAATTAGGGTATTTTCCAATGAGCTATATGATGGGTGACTCTAAACCATCTTATAGCTCTATTCAAAGGCCATATCACTTTGAGTAAGACATTGTGTTTGCCAAAACAAAGGGTAAACCTGTCCTTTCACCTCTAATAGCCCTGACCATAGTTAGGTTTTTAACTGGCTAACCATCGGTTTAATAATCGGCAGTTATGGTTTAAAAATCGTAACCATGGTCAATGGTTCTACACCGTAACTATAACCGTAACCATTATGAATAGTCTCGGTTACAGTTAAATTAATTTAAAAATCGTGAACCAACAGTTAAACTGATAGTTCTAAACTGTCTATCAATTAATTAAAAAATGAGTAATTGTAGATGAAATATGTTATTTAAAAGAGTAAGAGAAAAAGATGTTATAATTGTTGTGAAAGAAATTGTATTGATAAAAAATATAGTTACATTTATAAAAAATATAAAAAATAAAAATATATATGTAACCGTACTAAAAATCGTAGACTATACCCTTGCTCAACTCAGGCCTTGTTCTCAGGCATGGTCTGAAGACCAATAACCACTATCTTTAACCATGCTTGGGCACGGTCTTAACTTGACACCGTGTGCAAGCATAAGATTGTGCTTCAAGTACGGTGCCTCAAATTTTTTAAAAATTTAAATTTAAAAATTTTAAGTTTAAAAATAAAAAATTGAAATTAATAAAAGAATAATTATGATTAAATTGATAGTTAAATCGTCGGCTACGTTTCAAACCGTAACTTAAACTATAAACTAATGGTTAGGATAAGGTTTATCAATTTTCATAAACTGTAACCGACAGTTTTGTAACCATAACTGGCGGTTTATTAACCGTGGTCAGAGCTAACCTCTAAACCTTCCTAAACCTTAATGGGGCATTATAAATAAAAGATTGGAGTAAAAGCTCATCACTTTGCAGGTTCTCCCACTTGAGCAACCATTTTCTTCTTATTTCTTTAGGTTTATGGTTGTTTTCTTTGTGATTGTCTTGTTATTTTTGGAGTTTTTTCTTACATTAGTTAGTTTACATGTTGAGCTTTAGTTTAGATTGTGTTTTCATTGCTGCTTTTTTATTTTTTGTTTTTTATTGTTATTCCATTTAGTTATTGTTATTTATGTATGAAATGCTTTATTTATGTTAATATAGTTGTTGTTCTTAATTTTTCAGCTTTAATTCTCTTTTTATCTTTTTGATTTCTATCAATTTTCTGCTACCTCGTTTAATTTTAGTTGCATTTATTATTATTTTAATTATGTTAACTTAGTTTTTTTGTGGGTTGGAAGATATTAAAGGGATAATAAATGAATAATTATGAGAAATGATATAATTGGTATTAGGCGTTGTGTTTTTTATTAAGATTAAATTAGAATTCTGATTTAATATCATGAATTAGGGTTTATTCATAGGATTGACCATCCTATGTTTAATTTCTAGTTCAACTGCTAGGGCTCAACTATTAATCCGTAATGTTATTAGCTAAATCTGCAAGTAGTAATAGGTTAATTGGTTTTGTGGGTAAACATAACTAATTATCTTAGGATTTCAATTCTTTAAGTTACACAATCTGAGCTTTTGAGATTTTGGCTTAAGCTATTCATTCCTTAGTTCTTAATGCTGCTATATAATTAAATCTAGAGAGCTTAGTTTAGGTTATCGCATAGTTAGGGAATTTTCAGAGTTTAATGGATTTATCTAAAAATTGGAGGACTTAGCATTTAATAGCATGTTTGGATCCATATGCTAGTATCTCAGTCTAAAAAAAATGTATATATATAGATAAAAAATTATACGTCTTGAATCTGAGAGATATTTTCTGCCAAACATTTCCTATTTATTAGTTTTTCTTTTTTCGTTTTATTTTTTTTGTCTTTTCGTTTAGTTTAAATGTCTTCATGCTCAGGGGTTTTATTTCTTTTTATTTTCTTTTAGCATAACAATAGAAATAACTAGAACTCCCCCTAACTCTTTGTGGGATTGACCCTAATTTACCCTATTACATAGTAGGTTTAAGTATTTTATTATTTGATAAGCATGTGACAACTCCACCATTTGGCCTACAAGCATCTTCTTAATGAGAGGTGGTAACAGTGCTTCCTTGTCACTCTTAAGCCAAAATTTTCTTCCTTGTACAGGCTGCATCATTTTTATGTAAGCCATTGTGTACTTTGGTTGTTTTAACTAAAGCACTAAATAATCTTTAGGGTTTTGGCATAAAAAAGTAATAGTTGCTATGGTATGATGGTATGATATACCTAAGAAATCACAAACTTTATATGAATATAAATCATGTCATAAATGAACTAAATGGAAAAAAAAGAGACTATGGATACCTGATAGATCTTAAGCTTTGTATGGACATCTTTGGTTGTCCAAAATAACCTTGTATCTATCTCCATTTTGACAAACTTGAAAGCTGCCTACTCCATTCTAATCCACTTCACAAAAGAAGCTATCTTCTTAATTCCTTATCAACTTGTTCTTAATATTGTACCTAATCCCATGAATCCATTTGTCATAACTATCCCTATTCATTTGAAGCCTTGTCATCACATATACTCTAATGTCCCCTAGCATTGAAATAATTGACTTGTATCTAGTTTGTATGATTCTTCCATTGAAAATTTCACACAAATTATTGTCAACAATATTACATTTTACCTTATAATTCATAATGAATGGCCTACACCATTTTTTCATTGTGTCATTATCAAACTCTTCATATGCAACAAGTTTCAACTCCATCAATTTCTTCAAAACATCTTTGAAATTTGGCTCATTTATATATTTCACAGCTTTCTAAAACAGTCTCTATAATCGTAACCCTTTCTGATGCCATCTCCACTTTGCAAAGATATGTCTCACACAATACCTAAATTCTGCCTTGTGAATAATATCACCAACAGTTTTAATTAAGTCGTATCATAAATGAAGTAAAATAATGAGTACATTTACAAATATATGTGAAATACTCATAAGAAAAAGTTTTGCATACTTTCTACTGAGCTATTATCAACATCCAGCCCTAACCTCTTTCAAGTCCCAGATTATCACTTATTAGCTTTAGAAACCATGATCAAGCATCAATAGTTTCGATATGCATCATTGCCCATGTAATTGGAAACATTTGATTATTCCCATCCTTACCAACTGTTGTCAGTAATTCACGTTTCACTCCCCCTTTCAGGAATACATAATCTAACCCAATCAATTTCCTACAACCATTAAGCATACCTTTCTTACAACATGAAAGTGCAATGTACAACCTATCAAACATAGGCTGCATTCTAGTAAAAGCTCGGGTCTCAGACTCAATGACAAATGTTGACCCCAAATTAGAAGTTATGATTTCTTCCCTATGGTCCCACAAATATGCCTAGTCTTCTTTTATGTCACCCTTCCATTTCTCAATCAACTTTCCTTGGCTTTATGAAGTTTTGAAAAATAAACATCAGTAACCAACTAGTTTTTTTTCATTTCCAACAATGATATAAAATCCACTTTTTTAACATCTTTGAACAAACTATTGGCCAAGTAAGAATTTGAAACTAGCCTAGTCTTAAACACTTTAGAGTAGTATACCTATCAGTGTAACGAATCACTTAAAAAAACATGTGTTTTTTTTATTCAAAGAGCCAGATATCCTCCAAAGACAACTAACTTGTTCACACTTAACCCTCACAACAACCTTACAATGTTTTAGAAACTTCAGCTTATACCTTTCTTTAATTGATCAATGCCTTTTTAAATTGATTTGCTCCTTCAAATCCCATATATAAGGTGAACTCTAGACATGAACATCTTGGATCACAATAATGGTTCTTGCTTTTCTGCCTTATAGAATTAGGCCCATCATTACATTCAGAATCATATGTAGATAAATAAGAACCTTCCTCATCCGACTCAAACATCTCATCATCATCACCTTTTTCAGGTCTGCTACATGGTTCTATACAATTACCCTCTTCATTTCTTACTTTTAAAGCCTCACCTACTTCTGTTTGATTCTTTCGTATATTGTTGACATAAAACTCTTAAATCTTTTCCCTTATATCTCTTAATTCCTCATCCTCTAACAAGTATTCTACAGCTACCTTTGAAAATGTATACTTCTTCCCAACTTCACCACCACCACCACCACCACCACCACCATCATTATCACCTTATTCAACCTTAACTGCAATAGATGGAATAGCATGAATTGGTTGTTCATCATTTTTAGTAGTTTCTAAATCTACTGAAAATGCCTCATTCCCCATATTTTCTCTAGCTTGTCCAATGACAACACTTTTATCCTTATCAATGAGTGGTACATAAACCTCCGTCTCTTTTAGACCCTTCCTTCCAACTTTGCAACTAGCAAACTAACTCAACATCTTAATAGTTGTGCTATCATTTTCTAAAATCCTTAATCCAGGCTCAAAGTCTATTTTAAGAATTTTGAAAAATATCTATTTAACATCATCACATTGTCAAAATTATTTAATAATATTCCTCACATCCCAATAATAAAACCTATCCATATCAATAACTCCAAGCCGATCTACCATGCCACCCATATATTCAGTAGGTGGATCTCCTTTGATTGATCCACCGTGATGTATATTAAGAACCCTATACCACTCCATCTAAAAATATCATAAGAAGAAAATAATCTTTAAGTGAACTATAATACAACTATATAAATCATTTGTAAAAAGAATAAAGGAATAATAAAGAAATAATGACATTCTTCAAAATTTCAGACTAAGGTTGAGTTTTTTTCAACTAATTTTAATAAAAGCTTTGATTTTTTCCAATATGTTAATATAAGCAAAACCATAATCTTGAGTACAAATCAGTTCAAATTTAGAGGAGAAAAAGAAAAATTTCAGTACCTTTTATAAAGACTCTGAACGGTTATAACAGACATAGAATACATAGATAAACCCATTTCCTAGTACTGTCTTTCATATTGCAATGGCAAAGATTGAAGCATAGAATGACCAACTAACCATAGTTTCTCCAAAAGGTAGTCGTAAGTAGCTTCAAAAGCCCCTTTCTAAAACACAGTGCTATCTCCTTCAGGTTGATTGTCAAACAAAATCATGAGAAGTTTTAAAGGGGGTATAAACAAAGCCTTAAAATACTCACTTTAAAGGTAAAATCCATATGTCAGCCTAGTCCTTACGCTAGACCCTAACTATAATTTTTTTCATGGCTACATAGCTGCTACCTTTGAAGATTTTAAAAACAAAGTTTAAAGATTAAGATCCAAGCATTCTTGATAACAATAATGAGATGAAATGAGAAGGGGTGACAATTTGATGTGAGTTTAGAAGCGACTAGTAAAGTCCTTTAAGATGGGTTGCACCAAGAAGCCACCACCATTGTCCTCTGAGACAGGTTGCACCAAAAAGCCATCAGAAATATTGACAAAGGTGAAATGCATCGAGAATCCACTAAGAAACACAGGCGAAAATGGAAGAAGTAGACGGAGGAAATGGAAAGAGAGTAGATGACGGAAATGGAGAGAAGGGCATAAACAACATTAGGGGTTAGGTTTAGGTTTGGTTTTTCCGAATTCTTAAAATGGCGTCATTTTTCTAAAAATTCTATTGTTTTTTATGTTTGATTATTAACAAAGGAACGATGTCATTTTAATGTAGCTCCTACGTGTCATTTTAATTTGGCCACATCAGACTTCTATTAATGGATACAAACGGAAGTACTTGACTAATATGATTCGCAAACATTTAGGACTTAATTGAAAAAGTATAAAGGATTAGGACTGAATTAAAAAAATTACTAAAAGTGGAGGACTAAAAAGATGGTTGTCCCTAAAGGATTATCAATAATTTTTGCTATCCAATAAATGTTAAAATTTCTATACATTTTCTTTGATAATTCTTCTTCATCTTTTGAATTTCCCAATTCACCAAAATTATACAATGTGTGTTAAAATATGTACATGGAGCATTATAGTTACTAGGAAGGGCTCAAAATCACAAACTATTTTAGTTAGTGAGAAAGAAAATAGGTGAATATGCGTAAGGTTCAAAATATAACATCATCCTTATGAAATTGTTTTTAATGTTTATTCTGTGTTCTAAGTAGTGGAAAATTTTTATTTTATGTTTTAAGTGGAAGAATATAAAAACAACTTTATATTCTGAATTTGAAGCTATAGTACACGTTATTCATTTACCTTACAGTTTTTTGATGGATTTGGATAAATTGCATCCACTTTATCTTAATCCTATTACGTTTATTTTTTGTATTTCAAAACAAAGGAGAAGTCGTCAATTGACTAAGATTAATGATAACATTAAAGTAACTTTAAAAGATAATGGTTCGATGGTAATTGGAAATAATAAGGATTATCTTGTGTTTGGTGAATAATTTGACATAATTAGTTGTGATTTGTCTATTTTTAATTATTATAGTTTTTTAGAGTATTTTTTTATTTAGCCAAAACAGTATGGTTAAGGTTGAGTTATTTGATATACCTACCATTTGTTATTATTATTTGCTCAAAGTGAAATTTAACTCATTTTGACATGTTTGAAATGGTGTAACTAAACATATGAATTTTGTATTACACGATTATGAGTTTCTCTTTGAGCGTCAAATGGTATTTGTTAATGAGGTAATTGGTGTTTTATGTGTAAGATTGAGATTTCACCTTATTGTCTAAATGCAAAGCTAACTGATGTTTGGATTAACTTTTCATATTCATTTTTTATTTTTATTTTTTATTTTCATTGGTTTTTATGCTATTTTTTAGGTTTCTATGCTATTAGTGTGTTGTTTTCTTTGATTTTGGTGTTATTTTCAGTTTTTATGTTTAAAAAAATATAAACCAAAAACCAAAACAAGAAATAAAACTAAACATGCTTTAGGATTAAAGTCTTCGTATACTATTTCAAAGTCCTTATATAGTGTTTTTATTTATATACTTGACAAAAAATGCATTATATTGTCAAACATTCAAGAAGTGATATATTTTTTGTTTGATTAATGTTAGTGCAATTTTTATAATTTCACCAGTATTGTATGATTGGTATTGAAGTTTCTGATAAATGTTTCATTTTTATTATTATTTCTTTAGCATGTAAATTAATTAGTTTGACACATTTATAGTGGAGTGATTATTTGAATCTCAACATATGAATTATTTTATCACTTTTGTTAATTGTTCAACGTGAGAGTTAACTACTTTTCATAAGTTTGAGATGGTGTAACTATTAAAATATAAATATATGAATTCTATATTACCCAATTGTAAGGGACTTGTGGAGTGTTCAATGATATTTATTAATGAGATAATTGGTATTACATATGTGAAATTGGGAGATGTTATAAGTTGCTATCTTACTATCATGATGGAAATCTAAGATTAAAGTCTTTATATATTGCTTTGGTATATATATACTTGAAAAAAGGTGCATTGTTTTATAAGCACATTCATCTTATGATACTGTTCTAATTTATTTGTTATAGTAGTATTTTAATGATTTGATTGATATTGTATGAGTAAGATTAAGGTATATAATAAACATGCCCTTTGTGATTGCTATTTGTTTAGCATGGAACTTAATTAGTTTTAACGTAGTTATCGTAGTATGACTATTATAATGTAAACATAAGAATGTCATATGACCTAATGATGAGTGCTTAGTGGTATTTATTAATGATGTAATTGGTATTATATGTGTAAGATTGAGATATTAAAGTTGTCATTTTATTGTCTAAATGGAAATATAAGATTAAATTTTTTATAAATTGCATTTATATACACCAGATAGAAAATGCATTGTGTTGTCAATTATTCATGAAATGATATTGTTCTATTTTGTTGATTGTTAGGGTAGTTGTTTTATTTAACCAGTATTGTGTAAGTAGGGTTTAGGTATTTAAGATATGTTCCATTTGTTATTATTAATTGTTAGTATGGAAGTTATTTAGTTTTGATGTATTTGTAATGGTGTGACTATCAAATTATAAAGGCATAATAGGTAAATCAGTAATAAATTTTTTAAATAATTTTTTTAGTTTTATGATAAACTTTTAAAAATTTTCAATGTAGTGACCAACCTTTAAAAAGTTAATCAATTCAGGTAATGGACTTTATTATATGGACATCTACGGTATGTCCACGCGTAAAACCCTGAAACATCCCTTATATAAATACATTATGGGCTTAATTATATGAGTATAGGATTATGGTCATGCCATTGGTGATGCTTAGCTCGCCGTATCCATTTAATTTTTAGTGTTGTGAGGATTTACCCTTAAAGATTAGGGTTTTATAGATATTCTTCTGCACGATTAATTCTGTAGTTATTGTGATTGGATATGTAGCATGTTGTGTGCATTCTTTTGTGTTAATGCGTTATTGTATGTGAGTATGACATTGGACATCATAAAGTGATATAAGATTACTTAGTAAGGTCTGATTCTCCTCAACCCCATTTTTTTAGGTCAGCTATAATTGACTTTGTAGCAGTGATCCAAGAGACGTATTGGCTACATCTTACTTACTTTTATGTATGCTTTCTGTTTATTTTCATTTGTATTTATATTCTAGTGTTCGCAGTGACATGATTTAGTAAGTGGTAAGATTCTTTCTAACACACACTAACATTGTTATATCTTTATGATGTATGTAATTATCCTTATATAAGCTGTATTATTATTTATTTTTCTTCATTTTTAAAATTATTTATGTCGATAGTAGTATGTTTACGTGTGATATGAGGATTTCATTTTTTAGATCCCACGTGTTGATCACACGCCTGTTTTAGGTTATGACAAAGTTGGCATCAAATCTAAGTTACAGATTTATGACATAGAAAGTTGTTTTATTTATTACTTCGGACACTTAGGAACATATTTCATCTTTAAAGTAACTCCTTTTTTTAGAATAAGTACTTATTCATTATTAAAGTACCT
>JAOXYD010254695.1:0-16168 GCA_028565735.1 Pinacopodium congolense
GTACTCCATTAATTATTCGTTGATGTGGCCAATGAAACTTGACACTTGGATATCCACATGGAAAAATATGTACACTTGGATATCTACATGTATAACCCAACCACCGATCAACCTTTATAAGTTTTCAATCGATTGACCAAGTTTTAAAAACTTTTTAATTTAGTAACTAATCATTAAAATTTTTTAATTTAGTGACTAATCTTTTAAAGAATTTAATTTTTTGAAAAGTAAAAAAGAATTTAAATAATGAAATAAAGCATTACAAGCCATAAGAGTTCTCTAAAAGAAAAAAAACCCCTTATACATAAGTTAGTCAAGCCAATAAGCAAACAAAAATTCAATTAAATTATGTTAAAAATACCATTTACCTTGGACAATTACTTCGTTTTCTTAGTCAAAACTTACATAAAAACAACCATTAAAAAGATTCTCTTCCTTTTCTCTAAACCTACCATTGCTCTTCCACCTTGACCATTCCTTTTAAACCCAATCGATTATGCCCTTCTTTTCTACTGGGCTCTCTCACCTTCTCCTTGATCCCTTTGCCCTTTATCACATCTTGCTCTTTTCCTTGGGTATTTTTATGTCCTATCATGCATGTTGTTTGTTTTCCTTTTTTGGTAACTAACTTTCACCATCTTGCACAAGCACGAGGGTAAGATGGGGTTGACACTTGGATGAGTCAAACACGAGATTTTTAGTGTTAGGGGCCTCCTTTTGACATATATAAGGGCTCAAAATGCTTTGAGCCTTTAACAATCGTTAAACAACATCTAAAGGAGGTAAAGAGGGAGGTTTTTTGTGGCATCCAAAAGAGGCAACTCCATCCAGCTTGTAAAACATTAAGAATCACTAACTTCCAGATTTTTCTAACATTGAGGGGGTGAAGAGAAGAGTTCTATGCTTTATCTAATTTATTCTTTTATATCTTTTCTACCTTTTTTATGGAAAATATTTTGGGTGTTAGATTTATTGTTGTGATGAGTGGCTGAACCATTTGTAGGAGTTATTCTTAAACTATTTTGTGAAACTTTTTCTTTCTGATTCAATGAATGGATGCTTGGGATGTTTCTTATGCATATACCTTACAATAGATCGAGAGAGTAAGCTTGGACATTTGTGTTTGGGTTGTAAAATAAGAATTGTCTCCCAATAGACCTATAAACATTTAGGTTTTCAAGTAGTTGAAGACAGATCATAGTTATTTATTTAGTTATGTATAGGATTGCTTCATATCTAGTTTAATAGTTAGGAAAGGTACTGTAAGTTGAGAGATAGCATGATAAATTATATATTATTTCAACTAGGGACAACTAATTACACCTTGAGAGAGGGTAATTAAACTTTAGGAAATTTTAGCTCAAGCATAATTAAATCAATAAGATAAGAAGGAAGCCAAAGAGGGATAGAAATAACTCCTAATCTTAAATATTCGTTATTAAATTCCTGAACTTTTCCTTATTGGTTATTCATTGCTAGTTTGTTTAATTTTAGTTTATTTTCCAATTTTGTATCACTCAAAAATTTTCCTTAAACAAAGTTTAACAAGAATTAAGTGTTGATGAAATACAATCCTTATAGGATGATATCCACTTCTACTACAAGTTATGATCTATGCACTTGCAGTATTTAATGTAAAAATACTTGAGTTTGTTGTACCACTAAAATGCTTATTCTCTATTTTTCAACATTGTCTTCATTATTTTCTTTATGTTTTATGAAATTTTAGATTTTAATATGTTATAATTGTGATAATTGTTTAGGATTTGAATGAGCATTGTGATTTATGCTAGGATTAAATTGGCATTTGGATTTAATTCCATGAATTATGGATTAATTCATAGGATTGATCATCTTAAGTGTATTTTTTAGTTCAATTGCTAGGTTTTACTTTTGATCCGTAATTGTCATTAGTAAAAGCCATAAGTAAAGATAGGTTAATTGATTTTGTATTTAAATTTAATCAATTAGTCCAGAGTTCTAATTCTTAAGACTACATGATCTTTTAATTCTTAAGGCTACATAATTCGAGCTTGTGAGATCATGGCCTTAGTTAGTCATTTCCCAATTCTTTATGCTATCGCATTACTAAATCTAAAGATCTTATTCTAAGTTGTCACGTGGTTAGGGGTAAGTTTTCTATCGTATATGACTTATCTAAACTTAGAGGAACTTAGGATGCACATTTTATATGTTCAATGATCAATTGTAATTCATGAACTGGGAAAATATATTCTGCTCACCTTTTTGTCTTTGGTATTTTCTTTCTTATTCTGCTTACTTTAGTTTTTTAATTGTATTTTAGTTTATTTTAATTCCTTGGCATCCAGGGGCTTGCTTTTACTTTATTTTTCTTTTGTGCAACATTAGGAATAACTTGAAAACATAACCAATTCTTTGTATGATCAACCCTGACTTGCCCTTTTACATAGTTAGGATAGTTAAGTAATTTATTATTTGGTGGATAAGGACAGATCCACCACTAAATGAGGAGGATGGGGTGTTTGAAGATAGTTTGAAAGTGGTTTATAAATGGAAACTAAAATGAAAAGGCTCTAAAAAAGTTTGGGAACCAATTGGTAGGTTATTTAAAACAAACAATCACCAATAACTTATCAAGATGAATGCTTCTTGGAATGCTGATATACAAAAGTTTTAGCAAGATATTGTGAGTGATGAGAATCTAATAGAGGGTAGGAGCAATAAGCCTCTAATAACCAAAATATTCGAAAGGATCTTAAAAATTTACAAGTGATTCACTAGGAACAATATCAAACTAAGAAGATTTTGCTCAATAGCACCATCCCCAGATGAGTGAAGAACAATAAGCTCAACTTGTGCTACCTTGTGACAAGGATACTCAATAGGTTTAGGACTCATTGAGTGGAGATCGACAAAATTTTGAAAATATTGAACTAAACTCTTAAGCTAATCACATAGAGGTAGTTTCTGCACTTAGAATTAATAATTTCAGGTGCTTTATAGAGGAATTGGCTATTATTCTTGTTGTAGATAGCATTCATCTTTCTATAACTATTGATATTGTAAGCAGTTCCTGAGAAGACTTGGTTGTTATTCCTATTATAATGATAGTGAATCTTATAACTTCTGATTACAACCCCCAAGTTTAGTAAATCCTAATCTATTGGGAAGTTCAATCCCTAAGGTCCCTTTAAACTTTAATACTAGCAATACACGTATCATATAATGAGTTTTTTTTCTTTTGAAAAAGTAAATAAATTATCAGAATAAAATACAAAGACTTGAAGTCTTAGTCAAAGAAATAACAATCTAAAAAGTTTATAACAACATCATGTCATGCTATGAAACTTAGAGGCAAAGGAAAGCATCAAGTTATAAATTGAGGCCTTTAATGTGATATTATAAGCTAAACTAAGTGTAACACACATTTAATGAATTATAGATTCTAAGAAAACACACTGGCTTCCTTTCCATCGGGAAAAATCATGCATCATACCAAATGTTAAACGATGAGGAATTTAACCAAATCCTTAAGAGAAGGTCGACTAGTTAAGCCAAAATTAAGGCTGGCCTTATTGGCTCCCCCTCTCATTTATGATATTTATTACCTAGAATGTTAGGGGGATTAATTGCCCTACAAAATAACAAGCAGTACAAGAATACTTCAACAAAATTGGTTTTAGTTGAATGCTTTTTAGGGAAACTAGATTGAAGGAGAGAAACTTTAAAATGCTTGGCTGAAGGACACAAACCCTGAAGTGATTTCAAATTATTAAATTCACTATACTGGCCTAATAGTCTTAGCTTACAATCCTAATTCTTTTCAGATACATGCCTATATCTTTACTAATTAATTGATCCCTTCGGAGGGTAGTCTTTTAACAAAGTTGTAAAGAGTTTGCATCACTATAATGTATGCTGCTAACTTAGCTTTTCAAGGTCTAAGCTTCAGGATATTACCAGTGGAGTCGTCTAACCTTGGCTAGTTCTTGGGGACTTCAATTGTACTTTTTCTTCTCAATAATTTGATCTAAGAAGTGACAATAATGTAAGATACAAAGATTTTAGAGATTCTACATACAAACATTTCAAATATTGTTTAACTAAACTAAGCCTTATTGACTTGCAACAATAAGGACACTATTATTTATGGAGTAATAGGTAGCATAGAGGCAATTACTTAATAAGGAAGCTTGATAAGGCCATGGTTAATGATGTCTGATGGAACATGTTCCCAATTCCTAAGCCAATTTTCACTAATAATATTTGCTCTAACTACTCACCTATAAAAGTGCACAATTTTTTTCTAGGAAAGGCCAGGAAATCTCCTTTTAGATTCGTGAACTTCTTAGCATCCAATTCTAGTTTTTTAGATGTATTTTCTAGGGGTATGTTTATAGAGGTATCAGGTGTGAATAAATTTTAAATGGTCTCTAAGCTCACACAAGTTAAGACAGTTAAGACTCAACTGAAGATGTTGAATAAAACTTTTATCCTTACAGATGTATAACAGGTTGATAAGAATATAGCAAGCTTCAAATGAGTCAAGATTCCTTATATCATGACCCCTTTAACTTAGATTTAATTGAAAAGGAAAAGAAGGCCTTGAAGAATTACTCCACTACCTTGTAAAACTATACCTCTCTAATGAGGCAGAAGTCTAGAGCTACGTGGTTAAAGAAGGATGATCTTAACACTGTTTTATTTTCATCGAGTTGTTCTACACTAGAGAAACATAAAAAAAAAAACCAAACTTAATAAAGCTAATGGAGATGAGGTTTCTGAGCAATAGGACTTGAAATAGGAAGCTTACCTTTACTTCAAGAAGTGGCTTTGATCCCAACAACCGTGTAGTAATTCCTCTAGCAATCTCAGTTTTGTCATTTCTTTAAGGATCCTAAGAGTAAGCTTGTTAACTGATTAGGTCTATAATAGTAAAAGAAATTGCGGTAAATATCAAGAAGCTTATTCTAGATAAATCCCTAATACTAGATGGCCCAAAGGCTTTTTTTTATAGCTTGGCTTACATTATGTACTTGTAATATTTTGGTAATTAAGGAATTTTTTCAGATAGGTAGCCTATTCAAATCTATTAACAAAATCTTTTCTTTTGCCTAAAAGTTCAAATATAGTTGAACTCACAGACTTAGGCCAATCTCTTATTGTAACCCTATTTATAAAGTTATTCAAAAAATATTTATAAATAAATTACAATAAGTTATTGGATAGATAATTAGCCATTGCCAAGATACTTTTATAAAGGGGAGAATCAATGGTGATAATATACTCTTGTCATAAGAATTAGTCAAGAATTATAATAGGAAAGCAAGAACTAAAGATTATTCCTTGAAAGTTTGCTTGCATAAGGCATATGATTTGGTTAATTAGAAGTTTATTGAGCATATGTTGAAAGGATTTAGTTTTCATGACAAATTTATAGCTTGGATAAGGGAATGCATCACAACTCTAATATATAACATCTTTATAAATGGTGAAACAACTTTATGTATTAAGGGGGAAAGGGGATTGAGGTAAGAAGACCTAATTTCCTTATAAATTTTTACGTTATGTAAGGAAGTCTTATCTTCAATAGTAAGAAGCAAAATAGTTGCATTTTGAACTTTCGAGTTTCATTCTAAAAGTAGGAAGCTTGGTAGCCCTCACTTGGCATTTGCAAATGATATATTAATGTTCAATGCAACATCTCCTAATTGTTTAACACTCTTAATGGATTTATTGGCTACATTTAATGATTTGTCAAGGCTGAGAGTCGACTAAGAAAAAGGTTCTATGTATATTTCTTCTTTAACATTTTAAACTTCCAAAATTTTAATGGCGTCATCTAGGATGAGAGTGGAATAACTTCCTACTAAGTACTTGAGACTCCCTCTCGTATCTTACAAATCAGCATTCATAGAGTTCTTTACTTTGCTTGACAAAGTCCACAAGAGGATTAGTTGTTGATGCAAAAGAACACTTTCATTTGCAGGAAGAACTTAACTAATAAGCTCAACATTGGGGAACCTACACATCTATTAGACATGTCACCTAGTTCTTCTAGAGAAATTTATAAAAGAGTTAGAGAGGATGATAAGAAACTTCCTATGGAGTGGAGAGGATTTATATAAAGCCCTGGCCAAAATGAATTGGCAAGCTATCTGTAAGGCTAAAGAAGAAGGTGATTAGAAGTTATAGCTATAAAAATATCTTCAAAAGTGAGTTTTACTAAGAGGATTTAGAGACTATTTATTGACTGTCATTCCCTTTTGGTTATGTGAATGAATAATTATATTATTAAAGGTATATCTTTATGGGAATTTGCTTATTAGTCTCACTGTTTTTAGACAATCTAAAAAATGCTTAAATTAAGTAATCAAATTCAACAAGCTATTAAACACAGGATAATAAATGGATAGGATAATTCACTTTGATATAATAACTAGTCCACCTTGGGTCCTCTACATTAGCTGCTTTAATTTGTGAATTTTATAAGCCAAAATTAATTACATTATTTTTGGGTTAGAGTATAATTGTAACTCAAGAATTTTGTCAATCCTTAGAGCATGTCTACCAAGTTACTCTCGAAAGTTGTAAACTCTAGACCAGGAAAGTTGGTCTCTAAGTTCTAATGGTTTATATAATAATAGTTCATGCAGTAAACTCTTTATAAAACCATCATAGAAAGTATTCTAATTTAGACTACTTTTGTTTAAGGATTGTCTCCCTAAGGCATCTTTCTACTTATGGCTTTGTTATACTTAATCAATTTTTAACCCATGATAGAATATTGAGTTGTTTTGATAGCTCTTAAAACATACATATTTTAGGCAGGATTTAGTTCTTAGTCGGTGGAGTTTTGGATGCAAGTTCATGTGATTTTCATGCATTTTGAGTTAAATTCCTGGAATGAAATGTTGCCCATATGATTTCCATGTTTTACTATATTTCATAGGATTTTAAAGAACAATTTGATGCACTTTTAGGATTGCAAATGGCATAGAGATAATTTTTGGTGCAATAACATCAAGTGAGGAAGCTCCGTACCAAATTTCAAGGTCATATGACAAGCTACAAAGAGTTCATAAAGAGCAGCGCAAGAAAAGCTTAAACAAGAACCAACTTTAGTACAGGAGGCTTTTGTGAGATATTATAAGCACTTTTAGAGCTTTTATTGTTGTGAAATTACTTTTAGGACCAAGAGAATCATGTTACTGAGTTTTATACCAAATTTTAAGGTGAAAGGATAAGTAGAAAAGAAGTTATAACAAAAAGACCAAGAGGAGCCCAAAGTTGAAAAAGATGGAGAAAGCCATGCCCTTTGGATAAATCTATGGCCATAGCAATGCCCATGGATTTGGCCATGAGCTAAGTGTTGTGCCTTAATTATTTAAGCAATCTTGTCCTCTGTTCCTTGAAGCCCTAGAGCCACCACCAAGACCTTAAAGGTGGTTCATAAGCCATCTAAATAAGGATTTGAGTAATATTGAAGGAGGGATTAGATCTAAACATTAAAAAAAATGATGATGAAGAGGATTTTTCAAAAATAATCATAAGGGAGCCAAGACATTCAAGAACCTTCACCATGAAAATCTTCATTCCTCCTATTTTATAATTATTATTTTTGTTTTATTTATGTTATGAACTTTTTTATTTCTATTATTATAAACCTTAAGATGTATTTATTATTTCCTTTATTTAATATTAAATTTTCATATTTTTTTAGGATCTATTTATGGAGTTAATAATGCTGGTTTTGAATGTTATGCGAATGTAAAATTTAATTTAATGGTTTGATTTCGTAGGTTTAAATTGAGAGCTTGATCAATCCATAAATAATGCATCTTACATAGAGACCTAAAGATAGACTTACATAAGATGTTCATATTAGGGGTGAACTTAGTCGAGATAGTAGGTTCCATAGAGTAACGTAATGCAATCAATTTATAGGTGGAGATAGAGAGAACTTTTACTCGATTTATCAAATTAAATATAATTACATAGCTGGAGAGAGAGTTTTTTTAACCTTAGGAAACCTACGGTCTAATAAAATCTGTAAAACATGTTTAATCAAGGATGAATGATGAATACACATGCATCTTAGGGGGATTAGCTATGTAGATCCTAACTTCGTCATTTCTTGGTAATTATTCTTTATATTTTTCCTTAGTTAGTTATTTTATTTTCATTAATCAATCAATCAATCACCTTTGATTAGTTTAGATAGTAAGGATGGGAATGATTTAGCAATCACAGTCCTTGTAGATTCAACACCTTGACTCATATTAGCTTTGCTACTTAGCGATAAGTTCACTTTCCTTACTGTATATGAGTATTGATTATTTGTGATTCTTCAAAATTTTATTTAAAACTTATGCATGTTGATACATACACTATCGAGTTTTTGGCACCGTTGTCATAGACTATTTGACTTAGTAGGAAATTATAATCTTTAATAGGCTAATCATTTTTCTTTTCTTTATTTTCTTTTTATTTTTAATTATAAACACAAAAATTTTCTTTTATTACTATTATTTGTGAAGTTTTGATGTGTAGGTAGTCAATGTTATGAGGTGGCAAAATAATCAATGGTCATATTACTAATGACAAGATTATGAAAAAGTTTTAATTGATAAGTGGAGAATAAATGGGATAGTTTACAATAATTGTTAAAGCAACACCTACAATTCACTATGGTTTGATTCAATGTACTTCATGCCATCTCTAATGGACTATTAACAAGATTAGGGTGATGAATCAAGGTTGAGAAGGCTATTAATGAAATCCATATCATCGTCAAAACCTTAATTCAAAGATATAGAGACTTCCATCCATAACTTGACAGCATATATTGAGAAACTTGTTCAGCAATAAGAAGAATTGAGACCGAGATGGATGTTAATCAAGGTTATAACTACAATAGAAGCTCAATTTGAGGGTATAATTACTTCCTTACTCAGTAAGTAAGGTAACTAGCTGAACTGATTGTTGAACAAGTTTGATTAATATTGCATGCCATTACTGAAGTAGAGCCAAGGGGGTAAGATGAGGATGATTTCACAATATGTGATGGGGAGCTGACAATTGATTTGAATGAGGATACAAAAGGAGCTGTTGACATTATAGTATTTAAGGAAGAAATAGGTATCTTTGTGCTTTTATTAGTGTTATAATAATTTCATATTGTAGACATAAGATTGGATATCAAGACTTATTTCCAAGGTACCTAACACAATCTAGACAAGGGGAAAAGAGGCATCAAAGTGTAAATGTTGTAAATCAGGTATTTTTTTTATGAACCATCTAGTTTTTTAGGATATCAATCGAAGGTGTGGCTTGAAAAGGAGAATAATCATTCTCCAGCATTAAGGTCTAGCTAAAAGACCTTAAAGAAGTACTTCTTATGAGGCAACCTAACACATTTCCTTTCATAGGAGCTTGTTTTATATTATTATTATTTTTTATTTTTTTCACCATCCTATCTTGGTCTAATCTTTTGGGAAAGGCTTGTTCTTTAATATTAACCTTCAAGTTGTAATAACCAACTTTAATTATCATCCTCTCAAAGGCTTAAACTACATAGAACAGAGCCTTAGCCACCTACTTCTTGCCTATAAAAAGTGAACATCAACTTTTCAGGTAAGTCTTCTTCTCTTACCCGTTTAACAACTTTTATGCTTTATTTGATTTAATCATCCAAACTAAGGATAATTTGGTTCAAGTGTTAAGGTGGTGGAGTTGAATATGCTAGGATTCATCATTTATTTACCAAACTTAAGTTGTTAGGAATCCAAAAGTAATGACTTCAATATCCCATCTCGAATGATTGACATTAAGAGATGATTGTTAATTGTAGTTTTTTAATTTCATTCATATTTTTTATGAGGTAAGTATTAAATAGTTCTTGATCGATTTTAACACAAATTTTTTTCTTTTTTCTTGTGTGATTTGCTTGTTATTTTAAGCACCTTTAATTTTCAATTTTAAATTCAAATATGGTTTTATATAGACTATTGTGTGAATTTGGAATAGGATGCACTTTTAACAAATAAAAGGTATAATTATGTTGAAGTAGAATAAGCAAACAATCACTCCACTCTTGACCTTTGACTAGTTTTACTTAAGTGATTGTTTAAATCATTGCTTAAGGATAAGCAAAAACTTAAGTCTTTGCTTAAGGATAAGTAACAGCTTAAGTGTGGGGGTATTTGATAACTCTTAAAACATACGCGTTTTAAGCATGATTAAGTGCTTAGTAGGTGAAATTTTGGATGCAATTTTATATGATTTTCATGCATTTTGAGTTAAATTCCTTGAATGAGATGTTACTCATATGATTTTCATATTTTATTACATTTTATAGGACTTTCAAGAATAATTTGATGCACTTTTGGGATTGAAAATGATGTAGAGCTAACTTGGGATGTAAGAACATCAACTGAGGAAGCTCAATACCAAATTTCAAGGCCATACGACAAACCATTAAGAGTGCATAAAGAGAAGAGCAAAAAAAGTTTAAACAAGCACTAGCTTTGGTACAAAGGGCTTTATTGAGATATTAGAAGCACCTTTTGAGTTATAATTATTGTGGAATCAATTTTTGGAGTAATAAAATCATGGTATTAATTTCCACCTAAAATGTTAAGGGCAAAGGATGAGTGGAAAAGAAGTTACAACAAAACGGTCAAGAGGAGCCCAAAGTTGGAAAAGTTGGATAGGGTTGCAACTTCTAGAAAAATCCCACAGCTAGAGCCACGGTTGTGGCTCTGTCCATGACCGTGGTGCCACCCCTTATGTATTTAAGCAATCTTAGGTTTTTGTCTCATGTCTTTGGTTCCTCAAAGCTCTAGAGCTGCCACCAAGACCTTAAGGGTGACTCTTAAGCCATCTAAATAAAGATTTGAGTAAGACTCAAGGAGGTCTTGGATCTAAAAAAAAAAAAGAAAAATGAAGATTAAGAAAATTTTTCAATAATAATCATAAGGAAGTAAAGAGATTCAAGAACCTTCATCATAGGCTTCTTTTTCCCTACTCTTTTATCAATTATTGTTATTGCTTTGTTTATGTTTGGGACTTAATTGTCTTGTAGGATTTATATTTTTATAAATCTTAAGCTATAATATTCATTTTTTCTTTGATTTAATATTGAATTTCTAGATTTTGTTAGAATTTATTTATTAAGTTAATGACATTAAATTAAAACATTATGCAAATATACACTTCAATTCTAATGGTATGACTACATATGCTTAAAATGAGAAATCGAATGTATGAATGAGATCAATCCACAAATAATGGATCTTACATAGGGACTTAGAGATAGGATTATATAAGATGTTCAAATTAGGTGTAAACTTAGTTGAAACGATAGGTTCTATAGAATGAATTAATTCATTTGATAGGTTGAGATAGAGAGAACTTTTTCTTGATTTATCAAATTGAAACTCAAGAGAGAGCGTGATTAACCATAAGGAACATAAGATCTAATAAAATCTAGAAAATATGTTTAATTAAGGTTGAATGATGAATACATATGCATTTTAGGAGGATTAGCTATCTAAATCCTAACTTCATTGTTTCTAGGTAGTTCTTGTGACCTTTTCCTTAGATCTGTCTTTAGTTATTTATTTTATTTTAATTAATTAATTCGTCATTCACCTATGAGTAGGTTAGATAGTAAGGATACGAATTATCTAGTAATTACATTTCTTGTGGATTCGACATCTTGACCCACATGAGCTTTATTATTTCGCGATAGATATACTTGCCTTATTGCATATGAGTATTTTTTTTTATTTAAGATTCTTCAGTATTTTATTTAAAATTCAGCCACTCGTATACATGCTATCAAGTTCCAATGGGAATAGCATTTTATACATCTATCAAGGGATCACTTGATGTTCTAATGTAACCTATCCTTTCAGCTGTAAATGGCTATATAAATGTTATGTAACCACTTCTCAAGTGCTACAAATTATACTATCATTCTCCAATGGGAAGATACTCTAAATGGACTCTTAAAACAGGATTACTAAGGTTTTAAGCTAGTTTTCAACTATTTTGTTTACCTTATTTAGAGAGCAAGGAACCAGACCAATGTTAATACAAGGAAAATAAGCCATAGGGGATTAGAGATATCTGACTTACTTGAATTCATAACTTTTAATTTCCAAATAAATGAGGGAAAGATGGAGACTTTAAAGGAGACCTAACCAATAGATATGGAAGCGATGAGCAGCTTTGAATGTGGAAATGATAGGTAGCTTTTCTATTTATTACTTAATTTTATTACAACTAGTTCATTAGTGTGTGCTAGCTAAGATCTTATCTTAAGCGAAGTCTTTCAACTCTTTATAGCACCTTGGAACGACTTTTTATTATTTATTTATTTATTTACTTATAAAAATAAAATATCATATAAAATAATCTACCTCATTAAACTAGACAAATACTTTAATTTGATTTGGAGGTTAGGATACAAAGAGCTCTATATAATTTAGACCATCATAAGGTGGTGCTCTAACTAACTAGTACCTTTATATGTAGTACTTTGACTTGAAAGCATAATTAGATTGAAAGAAACTGTATAAGTAGTTGAATAAACAGTTGTTGAGTCTAGAAGCCAAATTCTTACCAATCTAAAGTATGAATTTTCCATTGATAGAAAGTTTCCTAGTGATGAGCTAAGTTTGAGAATTTCCACCTTTTCTACACTATCATCGTATGCATGTTATGAGAAATTGCTTGCATCCGAGTGAAAGATAAGATTTCTTGCAAAAGATATCTTTATCAAGACTTATTATTTTGAAAGAGCTTTTGATTTCTTTCTCTTCATATTACATATATTTTGTTAGCTAAGGCCATCTTGGATATTTTGTGATCACTTCTATTTATTAGGTTATGGTTCACTAACCACATGGCTATATCTTGTAACTTGCTAGAAGGATAGGTGATACTAAAAAAATATATGAAATTAAGTCTAGTTGTTCTGTATACTTGCATAAAAAAATGTTGCATTGATTCTTGATGCTAATTACATAGAGTATACATTAAGGAGATGCTAAAAAACCTTCTTATCAACACTACTAAGCTTGTTAAGCATAACTTGCTAAAGAACCATAAATGCTCGAGGTGATGATTATTTAAAAAAATTAGTTGGTGTCATTCAAATTTAGGATAATGTTGCCTAAATAGACCCCTGCATGAATAATTAGTGAATAAAAAAAAGGATTTCTTTGTCTATACTATTCTATCTTCTGCTTCATGATATAGTCTATAGTTAAGCAAATCCTACTTAAAAGGCCAATCTAGTAAGAGATTAATGATGTGTTGGTAAGTGATCATAACCTCTCTAACCTTTACATTATCAAGGATCATATGTCTAGTGTAAGCTAGGCTATGCATTTGACTGAGAGGACCTATATCTATCTATTTTTCACATAAGAAAATTGTTAGTGCTTCATCTCTAATGCTAATGCTAATGGATTGCCTAATATCCTCTCTAATTTTTAGTAAGCTAACCATAGTTGATAAGGAATTTGTTCTTAGTTCAATTTACCAAAAGCACTAGTTAGACAAGTAATTTGAATGAATCCATCTAACGTATGAAGACTCTTTATCAACAAGAATTCTCTAAATTTATTTGGCTATAAAAACTTTGTTTGTGAGTTTAACAAACCAAATGCTAGAACTTCCCTTGCTCCCTAGGGAATACAACTCCTTCCATTTGACTTTTGTTATGTCCTTTTTATTAATTTTCCCAACATAAAAGAATCTTCTCAGTAGCTCCTCTATATTTTTTATTATTTTGTTAAGTAGGAATAAATAAGTAGACTAGTGAGTATGGAGGCTATTGATCACTAAGTTTATTAGCTAAATCCTACCTACAATGAATAAATGTTTATTCCACCAACTAGATATCCTTTTTTTAATTCTTTGCAAAAATGGTTTGAACTTTTAAATGGTTGGTATTTTAGAGAATATGGGTTCCCAGATAAGTCAGTAAGAGGTTTGCAACTTGTAGGTTAGTGAAGGATGTTATCTACGAAGAGAATGTTCAAGAACTTGTTCATAAGAATATTTGAGTTTTCTTTTTCTATTCATGGAGAGCCTTGGAAAACCATTGAAAATATGTGGCGCAGACAGAAGCAATCTAATTAAATCTTGATTAATTATAAAGAGCAGGATAAGATCATTAGAAAAAGACAGAAACCTTGATTTTATATTTTCTACATTTAGAGTGAAACTTGACACTGTTGTCTTGCTTAATTATAGTTTTTATAAGTCTTACCAGAACATGCCTAATAATAGTAAATAGGTAAGGGCAAAAAGGATCTCCTTACCTTACTCCTCTAAAACATTTAATAAGTTTAGAAGGCTACCTATTAACAAACATGCTATAGGAGACTATGGATATACACTGCTCTCTCTAACCCATAAATTATGATGGGAACCTTAAAGTTATAAGGGCATTTAGAATAAGAGGCCACTTAATAGTTCCTTAACCCTTGAAGAAATCCACTTTAATAGCACATTACTTGTGGGACTATTTTCTATTGTAGTTTAAAAAAATTCCTAAGCTTGTTTGATATTATCATCTACCACTCCTCCTTTGATAAAAACCCCCTATAAGATCTATATGACGTTTGACGACTTTTTGAAACCTATCAGCTAGCGATAAGAAAATTATTTTATTTACTATGTTGCAACTCCTTTAATGAGTAAGGAATTTTGTTGTTTGTTCGTTTAATAAATTAAAAATGGGAGTTCTATAAACCGATTTTTCTTTGAAAATCAAAATGATATTAAGTGAAAACCAACGTGACAAAAGGCAAGTGTACCTATCAAATAAGTAACAAAGTGGAGATATTTTAAGACTCCGAGTGTTGAACCCACGAGAAAAAATAGTACTTTGAAAGTTAAATACTAGATTAATTAAATTACAATTATCTAGGAAATTCTAAATTAATTGAATTAAAAGATGTAAAGATAAAATTAATAAACTATCCTAATTATGCTTCAAACCTTTGCAATTTTGAATTATAAAATGACTTATAAAATTACTAAAAATGGTAAACTTGTGGAATCCAACTCTGGATAAGTGATTAATGAATTAATTAAGTTTAAAAACTAATTCAAAGGAAAATTAGAGTTCCTTCACGAATTCAACACAAAGCTATAGTTAAGAAAAATGTCTTTTCTCCATTAAACTTAGTTTAAAGTCTAGTTATGCTTTAAATCTAACGAATGGGCCTTAATTTCAAGAAGGTGTCTTATGGACTTTTAATGTTAGATCGTTAACTCTCCCAAATAATCCATGTTTCGTTATGCAAAGATTGATTTGTGTTGTTTATTGATTTTTCCAACAATTGAGGTATATTTCTCATATCCTAGACTATCTTTCACTATATTCTTAGTTGATCAGGCTAAAATCAGAACTTTAAGATCTTCAATAAACAAAATTAGACTTTATTACATGCATTCAAACTCTCCTAAAAAATTAAAACACAAATTCAAAGCTGGAAAATGGATTTAAGCACACATAATCATCAAAGCATATAAAACATGCATCTTAAGCCACATACTTTGACAAATCTACAAATATAAGCTGAAATAAGTAGTTTAGAAGTTACAAAACATGTTTAGAAAGCTTATGGACAAGTCTTGAATTTCTTAACTTGATCTAGACATCAGCACAGCTTCAAAATCGATAAGATCTAGTAAGAACATCAAAGAAAAGTCAAGAATATACACACAAGAACATTAACTTTGATTAATTTGAAAAAGAAGAGAAAATAAGTAATGATTTGAGTTAGAAAACCCCCTGAAATATTTACTTAGTCCAAATCTAGACATATTTAATAAATAGAACAATAATACTTCTAAACAATCAAATAAGCCTTTAAAAAATTAGTTAAATATTTAATAACACTTCTGAGACTTAAACAAAAATAAATCCACAATTTGGAAGCAAATAGATTTGATTTGGATGCTCAAATATATGTATGAAAGCAAATAAACGAATTCTTGATAGATTGGAATAGTTTGTAAATATGAATCCTAAACAGAAGATAGAAGTGCTAAAAAATCAAAATAAAAATACTTAGATAATCCTAAGATCATAAACAAACCAAAAGCACAAGCTTACACACCCAAAACTGATTTATATAATCAAAATATGCAATTAGCA
>JAOXYD010254705.1:0-16166 GCA_028565735.1 Pinacopodium congolense
TTAGAAACTCAGATATGTCTTAGTCACATGCTCTAATAAATAGAAACTTAGAAAACACATTAAAACTCGAATTGAAAGTGTTTAAAGCTATAGAACTACAAGAAAGAACTAAGAGAGCAGGAAAAGCCTCTCTCATTAATCCTAGATCTGATTCTCTGTGAATGAATGTGTCTCCTTCTTGTTTTTCTTTATTTTTCAGCTATAATAGCCTCCCATTTGGTACTAGAAGACAACAACATTAATTAATATCACGCTTAAGCCGCAATTTTAGAGATTTAAAGTGAATATGTTTGTCTAACCTCTAATGCAGCGGGTTGACTTGAGACAATACAGTGCTCTAAGCCCACCGTATTAGTTCTAAATGACTACTTCAATATGAGGGTCTCTAGGAGCAATACATGGGTCTAACTAGGCCCACGTATTAGTCCTAAAATGTGACAATTTGACTCTTTCCTTTCTCCAATCTTCATTTAATCTCTAATTACTGCAAATAAAAATTAATAAATAGTAATTGGACAATTAAACACTGAATTAAAGGTCATAATTCAATAAATAATCAATAATAATTATTGAAAATGTTTTCTTCATCTTTCAAATATAATGACTCATTGAAATGTTATAAACTCAATTAATCATATCAAATCGGAAATGCATTTAAATCATTTCATTCTTTTTCACTCTTCAACATGAATCATAAAAATCAATTATATATATAAATACACAAAGTTTAATGCATCATCTTTTCAACACTTTCATATCTTTTAAGCAGTTTGATTGATAAGTCACTTTAGTCTTTTTATGTGAAGGTGAATATTTTGTTATGGACAACCCCTCTTACTCAACTGAGTCACATCAAATCAATTGACTATTAGTCTCACTCATAACTTAAACCTTATACATGTATAAATATTGCTCTCTTCTCTCTTTTTTTCATTATTTTTTTCTCTTTTTCTTTCTTTTATTTTATTTTCTCTCTTTTTTAAATATATACGTATATATATGATTAGAAATTAGGGGAGTGAATTCAACTTACTTATTTAATCAATTCAGAAATTAATGTTAATTTTAATAATTTTATTTTTAGGGGTTAGTTCTGATTGTTTTCCTTTTTTTAATGTTAAAAGTTTCTTAAAAGAAGTTACAAAATTATTCAGAAAGTTGAATTTTACATGTGGAATATCATTCTAATCATCAACCATTTGTTATCCGAATTATAAAATGAGTTAAAGGCATTTAGTCATTAATAGTTAAAATTAATCATATAACATTTGAAATGGTCAAAATGATTAAATTTGAAAAAAAAAACATAGACAATAAAAAGTAGTGAAATCAAATTTTTTTTCCATAAATTATAAACTATTAGGAAAAAAATCGATAGAACGATATATGATAAGATAACTAAAAGCTCAAGTGTGTCCATATAGAATATATATGAAATGAAAAAGGCCTCCCCTACACTTAATAAAAACGTTGACTTGAAATAAATGAAAAGAAATTCATAAAATAAGAGAGTAGGGAAAGAAATACACCCATTGGATATGCATGTGAGGATCCATTAGTTTGAATTGCAAGAACTAAAAGCAACTAAAAAGACTAAACATAGAGAATAACAAAAGAAGCTTCACTCGTATAAATAAGGAATCTAAATACAACCAAGGAGCCAAAATACATCAAAATGTGTAAATCAGATTTGAAATAATAACCTATACTATGAAACAAAAACCTATACTACTATACTAAAAGGAAAATACACTAAGACAAATCCAAATCCTAAAACAAATTATGAAAACAATCCATTAAAATAACTAAACATCAAGACTATCCTAATCTCTGACTCTCTGATATGAAGTACGAGCTCATCAAAATGAGTATCCATTACACAACGTAAATAAGATATCTCAGAAGAAAACCGAGACTCCATCCTCAATAGGATAGTCAAAGGTCTTGCTGTAGGATGTCCATAAGCAGTAGAGGTGCTATGACAGGTAAGGATCGATGAGGTGGATGAATGCTTGGTGTAGCCTCAAATGAAGCTTTACCTATCTCCTCCTTAGGTGCATCAAGAGCATCTAGAGGGTGGTGCCTTAGGTTACTCACTCTCTTCTAAGCGACACCATACTCTTTGTACTTGAACAAAATTTTATAACTTTAGTGTACTGATGTTGATATGAGTATAATGACCCTTATCCACTAACATCTCATTATCAACATCAACTCTTGTTGCTTGAATAATCTTACTCAGTAGACTTGGAAAGCAGAAAGTCTTGCTCGATTTGTGCATCTTCACCACTTCTCTCATGGAAGTGATGATAAAGCCAACCAATGGTATCCCTGGAATAGCTTCTAACCCATGAAGCATCTTATAGAGAATATAGGCATCATTGAGCCTAACGTTATTCAACCCACTCCCTTTGGGGACTACATTAGAACTCAAAATAGCAACAATAATGCTCTCCTTTACTCCAAAAGGTGTAATAGAATAAGTACAATTGTTCTCCTTAACTAATCCTATGGTAGTAATAGCATTAGCAACTGAAAAGTTGAGGTGAGAAGTGAGCCAATATGAATTTTTGTGTCATAAACCGAGCCCGATCGAAAGCCAGCCTTTTTCTAAAAGGTTGTCCAAAAGTAGTCCTTGGCGGCATTTTGATTGAAAAATATTTGATAAAGGCACCAAAATAAGTCAAATAATGCAAAGAAATCCAAAAAATTCTTTTGGTGAATTTTTTAAGAATATTTAATTCATTAAAAAATGCCATGAAAATTTGACGTTAACAAAATGCAACAAACTTAGTATCATTTAAATGCTTATTGAATATAGAACATAATAAACCAAAACCTAATGGAATAGAAGCCTAAAACTCAAGAAAAATAGAAAAAAAATCTCTTATGGAAATAGTGAATTTGGACAGTTTTCTAATTTTTGGGGTAATTTTTGAGAGTTTTTGAGTGATTTGATGTTAGAAATGAATAGAGGATAAAATTTCTGACAAAATGAGACCAAAAACACTCAATTTAGTGCAAAAACAAGCAAGAAGTAGGGATTTTTTGAAAAAAGAGGCGAGTTGGCTTAGGGAGAGGGAAAGAGAGAGGTTTACAGGTTTGAATAAGAACACAACCTTTTAACGATATGTTTTTGAAGTAATACGATAGGCTGGGGAGCAATACAGTAGAACACATCATTTTAACACTGTGTTTTCAAAGTAATACAGCAGGATGGGGAGCAATACCGAAAATATAACGTTAAAATGCTGTGTTCATATTCAAACCTGCAAACCTTTCACTTTCCCCGTATTGCTTCCCAACTTGCCGTATCAGTCTTAGAATAGGATACTAATACGGGGGTGGGTCTGTGATGACCCTTATATAACTTTGATGACCCCTGTATTAGTATCCTATTCGAAGCCATACGGCGGGCTGGGGAGCAATATGATAGGCCTGCCATATTGCTCCCCAGCCCGCTGTATTAGTCTTAGAAAATGATACTAATGCGGGGGTCAACAAACTAATATGAGGGTCATCACAGACTCACGTATTGGGTTTGTTGACTCAATTCTCTTGATTTTAACCCTATTTTATGCCAAAACTCTTCCTAAACCTTGTCCCAATAAAATTCTATGGATTTTTCATCAGTTTTTCTTAGAATTAAAATTAAAAACACTAAAAAATCAACTCAATCATACCAAAAATTAAGGAAATACTAAGGAAATCACACTTAACCTAATTTAAACAAACTAAAAAGGCTTCAACACATTAATCTAAGGTACTAAAACACAAAATAAAACAAATACACAAAATAAACTGTTTGAAAAGGATAATTCCTAGTCAACGAAAATTAAAAAGTGAAAGAATCTCAACATACTCCTCAACTTGACTAGGAACATATAACTTCACTCTTTACCCATTTACTTTGAATGTTAAGTGATTGTTAGTGACTTCAATTGTTCCAAATGGATAAATTTTGGTTACATCATATGTGCTTGTCCATCTTAATCTCAAATTACCTGGAAACAACTTCAATCTTAAATTATATACCAAAACCTTATCACCCACCATTAATTCTCTTTGAATGACATGCTTATCATTCCATCTCTTTACTCTTTCCTTATATAATCTTGAGTTTTCATAAGAATCAAGGAGAATCTCATCCAACTAATTCAATTGAAAAATCCATTCTTCTCTAACTTTCTTTAAGTCAAAATTAAGAAAAGCAATAGCCTAATAGGCATGATGTTCTAACTTAACAGGCAAATGACAAGCCTTTTCATATACCAACTTATACAGAGACATCCCAATAGGGGTTTTATATGCAGTTCGATAAGCTCATAGAGCATCATCCAACTTTAGTAATCAATCCTTTCTTGATAAGTTAATAGTCTTTTCTAAAATTCTTTTCATTTCTCGATTTGAAATTTCAACTTGACCACTAGTTTAAGGGTGGTAAGGGATAACAATTTTATAGGTAACACCATTCTTAGAAAAAAGGGATTCAAATTATTTGTTGCAAAAATGCATTTCCCAATCAATTATAATAGCTCTAGGTGTCATAAATCGAGTGAAAATATTCTTTTTTAGAAACCAAACTACACGTCTTTCATCATTAGTTGGAAGTGTTACTGCTTTAACCTATTTACTCATATAATCCGTAGCTACTAAGGTGTATTGATTAGAGTATGACGAAGAGAAAGGCCTCATGAAATCAATACCTGAAAATAAAAAATTTCATAAACTAAAATGTTGTTCAGTGGCATCTGATGCCTCTGAGAGATATTTCCAACCCTTTGACAATTATCACAAGACTTAACATATTGAAATGGATCCTTGAATAGAGTTAGCCAATAGAAACTACACTCTAGCACCTTATGTGTAGTCCTAGTAGGTTCAAAGTGTCCTCCCATCTCTCTTAAATGATAATGACTTAAGATGGAAGGAAATTCTTCAATAGGAATACATCTCCTAATTGGTCCATCAGCACATATCTTGTAAAGAAAAGGATCGTACCAAATGTTTATCTTAACTTTAATTTTTTTTCTTTTTTTGGTACGAGAAGTTAGGAGGTATAACATTACCAGTCAAATAATTCACAATGTCCACATTCCAAGGTAAGGTAAACATGGCTAGTAAATGCTCTTTAGGAAAAACCTCCTTAATTTCTTAGTCTTCTTCTTTTTCTATTGCAATTTCATCTAAACGAGATAAATGATCAGCCAAAAAATTTTCTATTCCCTTCTTATCCTTGATTTTAATGTCAAACTCCTATAAAAGAAGAACCCATCGAATCAAACGTGGCTTGGCATCTGATTTTTTCATTAGATACTTCATAGTAGAATGGTTCATATAAACGATCACCTTTGATAACACTGAATAGGACTAAAACTTGTTGAAAATAATCACTACAGCTAACATTTCCTTTTTAGTGGTGGTGTAGTTCCTTTGAACATTAGTCAAATTGTGACTTGCATAATAAATTGGATAGAAAATTTTTCCATGCCTTTTCCCAAATGCTACACCAACTACAAAGTTACTTGCATCACACATCAATTTAGATGGAAGAGACTAATCTGTTGATACCAAAATAGGTGAACTAGTGAGCTTCTCTTTCAACAATTGAAAAGAACTTATACAATTATCATCAAAGGTAAAGATAATTTCCTTGGTCAATAACTTAGTAAGGGGCTTTGATATGTTTGAAAAGTCCTCAATAAAGTGCATGTAGAATTTAGCATGTTCAAGAAGACTACGAATTGCTCTAACTGAATTAGATGGTGGAAGTTAAGCAATAATTTGTTGTTGGATCTACTTTAATTCCTTTACTAGAGATCTTATGACCTAAAACTATGCACTCTTACACCACAAAATGACATTTTCCTAGTTCAAGATTAAGTTAGTCTCCTTATATCTTCTCAAAACTTTATCCAAATTCTCTAAACATACATCGAACAATGTTCCAAATATTGAAAAGTCATCCATGGAACATTTAATGTAAGTTTCAATCATGTCGACAAATATTGCTATCATACAGTGCTAAAAGTTGGCAGGACCATTACACAAGCTAAAAAGCATGCATCTATATGCAAAAGTGCCACAAGGACAAGTGAATGTTGTCTTTTCTTGATCTTTAGGAGCAACAGGAATTTGTAAGTATCCACTATATCCATCTAAATCACAATGAAAACTATGTCAATCTAATCTCTCAATTACTCGATCTGTGAAGGGTAAAAGAAAGTGATCATTTCATGTGACGTCATTTAATTTGCAATAATCAATTCACATATGCCTTCTAGTTATTTCCTTGTAGCAATGAGTTTGATCATTCTTCATTATGATAGTTCATCCTTTCACTGAGCTAACCCACGCGGAGTTAGGAAATAGAAAGATAATACTAGCATCCAAGAGTTTAACTATTTCATTCTTAACCACTTCCTTCATATTTGGATTAAATTTATACTGCAGTTGGACTAAAGATTTATTTCCTTCTTACATGAATATTCTTTGAGTACAAATAGAAGGATTTAACCATTTAATGTCAGCTAAGGTCTAGCCTATATCATTCTGATGCTCTCTAAGTACTGTCAATAATCTCTACTCTATTGTATCAATAAGTGATGGTGAAATAATCACATACAATTATGATGGAGCTCGTAAAAAAACATACTTCAAATGTAAAGGAAGAGGCTTTAATTCAAAATTTGGAAGCTCCTCAATTGATGGCCTTAGAAGGGATTGAATTGGTCTATCTAAAGGCTCAAACCTTCTAGATTCAATCCAATTAAAAGTTTCCTTTCGAACTTCTAATTCCTCTAATACTTCTTTGACTTTATCTTCCTCTACTTCCTCATAATATGAATGAATCAATGTTTTTGGTATAGGGTTTGGACACATATATCTTAATGGATCATCTCTAATTGAAGTAACACTAATGAAGTTACATGAATCCAAGGTGGATGGATGCTCTATTTTTCAAAAAACATTAAAATTAATATATTCATCTTAAAGTTTGAGAATGAACTTTCCTCTATGTACATCTATCATTGCTTTGGCAGTTTCCATGAATGGTCTTCCTAAGATATTGGGAACTGTGTTGTATTCTTCCATATCTAAGGTTAGGAAAAATAAGTTTATCAACTTTCACCAGAACATCCTCAATGATCCCTCTTGGATAGTGACAAGTGTTTTTCAGGCTATATTTCTAGGTTGTTTTTAGGTATTTTAAGTGTTGTTTATATGTTTCAAATTATGTTAGTAAGGACTTTTGCATCCTTTTCATTATCTTTTAGGTGTTTGAGTGTTTCTTTATATTGTTTAGTGTTTTATGGTAAAATATGAACTTATCTAAGGAATGGTTTGATGCACTTTGATGTTTGGATGTGTAGGTATCAAATGAGACTCTAGTTTTTGTATTATAAATTCAGTGATGCATTAGATAACTTTAAAGAGCTTAGATTGCTATGAAATTTTATAAAGTTCTAGAAAAACATGTGAGGATCCTACATATAAAATTTCATGACATGTTAAGGTCTATATACAAAGATATAGCAAATATACTAAGCAGAGGTCAAAGTTGGAAATTTTGATGTGGCGGGATGACGTGGCGAAACGTGTGCAAGACGTGTTTTATAATTTTTTGGACATAAGAGGACGTGAGGAACTTGAGCAGCCACAATTTTGACCTAGGACACATCTAAGAAAAAAATAGAGGGTTTTGGAAGTGGAAAGACATGTGGAAACTCAAGAATAAGGAAGACAATCAAGATTCAACAAGGACTATCAAGATTTTTCTTAGAAGGAGGTTTCATCATCTTCACTGTTTCATCTGTATTTTATTTTCCTTTTGATTTTTAATATAAATAATCTTTGTCTAAACATGATTATGGATTTTTAAATCTATTTTAGGGATTTTTCTTCAATTTTTTAATCCAACGTTTACTATATTGATTTAATGCATAGTTGTTTGTGTTAATTGTTAAGCTTATAATCACTTCAAATAAAGAGAATGCTTTGATTTATTTGAGTTAGGGTGCATAATGAGAGTTACTAGATTAATGGACCTAAAATTAACTAATTAATAGGTGATTGAAGAGAGATCTTAATTATTTATTTATTGTCCTTAGGATTGCTTCAAATCGAATTGCATTGTTTAGAAGTAATATTGTGAACCGAGAGGTTATAATTCATCTTTTAGGTTGTTAAATTGGGATTACTTGGTTATATCTCAAGAGAGGGTAATTAACTATTGGATATCTAGGATCAAAGACAATTAAACGAATAGGGTTAAAGGAAGAAAAATAAGGATAGAATAACCCCGAAGTCTTCACTATTGAGTATCGTTTATGTTTTGCTCTCTTCTGCAATTACATTCATTCAAGTTTCATTAGTTTAGTTTAAAATTTCAATTTCTATACTCTCCGTTTACCTAAAAAGAAGTGCAATTCAGATTGTTAAGTGTCTAAAATCAATCCTCTTGGGATTGATATCAATTATAGTATAAGTTACGACTTATATACTTGTAGTGTAGTTAAAACTAGCAAATAGGTAGGTTACCGATCAATCAATTAATTGCAATGAGACTATCATTGTTATAGGTTCTTCTAATCCTAACTTCTTTAAAATAGATAAGGGGATTAGATTAATACTTGCTACAAGATCCATTAGACCTTATCTATCTTTAAGCTACCAATTGTACAAGGAAGGGTAAAACTACTAGCGTCATTGAGCTTTGGACGTAACTTCTTTAATAGGATAATAAAACACTCTTCATTTAGAGCATGTTTGGTATTACTTCTCGTTTTTGTTTTTAATTTTTGTTTATGTGTATGTGTATTGGTTTCTGTGTTATTTTTATTAGTTTCTGTGATATTTTTTGGGTTTTTGTGCTGTATTAGTATGTTGTCTTTTTCAGTTTCTGTGCTATTTTTATTGGTTTCTATGTTTTAAAAAATAAGAAACGAAAACCAGAAACAAAAGTTTAACCAAACAAGGCCTTAGCTTTACAATCTCATACTACTCAAATATTCTCTTTTGGAACAATATTTCCTTTAAAAAATTTTCATATGAAGGAATTTGAGAAATTACCTTAGCAAATGGGATATTGATATCAAGCTTTTTAAATATGTCCAAGAATTTCCTAAATTGCTTATCAAGGTGTGTATTTTTCAACCTATGAGGGTATGGTATCTTAGGCTTCTATGATTGCACATTTGGATGGGAAAAAAACCTAGACAGCTTCTCTTAACTTTCACCCCCTTCTTTATTTTCTTTCTTCTTCTCTTCTTCCTTAACTCTCTCCCTTCTGTCATGTCCTTCTTTCTTTCTATATGCTTCAGTTCTCTTTCTTCTGTCATGTTTGCTTATTATCTCTATTCTTCACTCTCCACCAATACTTGTTTTCTTTTCTCTTCTACCTTCTTCCTTTTATTCTCAACCTTTCTTCCACTTCTTAAGATGATCACCTTAGAATTCTCTTTTGGATTGTCTTCAGTGGTACTAGTAAGCTTACTAGGTAGCCTCTCTTGTAAGAATTATGCAGTTTGTCTAACTTGAATCTCTAAATTCTTAATTAATGCCTTATAGTTTTGCATTTGAGACTTATTAGATTATATATACTTAAAAAATGTTTCTTTAAAACTAGATGACTCTTTCTAGGTTGGATGGCTTTAAAACCAAGTGGAGATGCTCTTCGAGCATTGGCTTGAATTTGTTGTGGTGGTTGCTGGTAGTTCTGATTATTGCTCTATGAAAAGTTTAGATGATTCCTCCAAGTAGGATTATAAGTGTTTGAGAAAGGATTTCCTCTTGGCCTATTGAAATTTCTAATATATTGAGTTTATTCTAGTTCTTGGACAAAAAGACTAACTTCTTGACACTCCAATGATATATGGGAGGTGCTACCACAACTTTCACATTCAATTTTATGAGAACTACTACTAGCTTTACTCATTAGACTATCCAAATTCTTATTCTGTACTTCCATTTGTGTTATAAGAGCAATTGTGTCATTAATTATATGAACACCATGTGGCTTTCTTGGGTGACATTCATAATTGTATTGAAAACTATTTGTAGCTATTTAATTAATGAGATTGTAGGTTTTGGTTATAGTCTTGCACATGAAATTACCTCCAATAATAGTATCAATGTTGCTACAAGTCAAAAGTGTCAATCTAGTGTAGAAGATGTGTACTTGCTGCCACGTATTAAATCCATGACTAGGACACTTGGGAAGTATCTCTCTAAATCTTTCCCATACTTCATATAGACTTTCATTTTAGTTTTGCACAAATGAGTTAATCTCGGTCTTCATCTTCACTATTTTAGTCGGTGGAAAGAATTTAGTTAGGAATAACTTCATTAACTTATCCCATAAAGTAATGGAACCAGACTGAAGTGTTAATAACCAGGATTTCTCCTTATCTCTAAGAGAAAAGGAAAAAATCCTTAGCCTAATTGTATCATCAAAAACTCCATTGCTTTTAAAAAGATCACAAGTATCAAGGAAATTATGCTAATGTTCATTTAGATCTTCTAAAGCTGAACCTCTATGTGGGATTTGAAAATTATTTGTAGGGACTTTGGGCTAAACAATGCTAGCCACAGGTCTACCCCTATTTTTCAATGCTAAGTCCATCATAGTTGGATCTCTATTTTACGCCTGAGGTCTTACAACTACACATTTTTCAGGATCCATCTCCACAAGTTCTGATTTTGTATCACTAGATGTTCCTACTTCTAAAGGCATAAATGTAGTCGCTCGAGATTCTTCTTTTTCCTTCTCAACATGTGCCTATGTTTTAGATCGAAGCCTACTGGCTAGGGATTGCATCCTCTAGTATGCATACAAAATTAAATTAAATATTGAAAAACGAAAAATAATCAAATAAGGCAAATAAGATAATAAAAAATAAGATCACACAAACTAAAACAAGTAGCAAATAAACATACAAGAATTCAGAAAATTTAGGAAAATAATTTTTACAAGTCAAAGAGTAACTGAAACTAATTTTCCTAATATTAAGGCCTTAATCTCCAGCAACGAGGCTAAAAACTTGTTGTACATGGTTAAGTGATTATGAAAGTTGAAATGATTTTAATGATTTTACTTTCAAACTAATGTGATTAAGGCAAGTGTACCTATCGAACAAGTAGATTTAATTTCAAGAAGTTAATTTGTGGATTTACAATCTCAAATCTCTAACTCTCGTAAAAAAAAAAAGATTTTGGTCATTCATTGATTAATTTATGTTGCTTATTAAGTTTTCCAACAAAAAGATGATTTCTCAAACTTAGATTATCTTTAACTCTAATCCTAAGTGGCCAGCTTAAAATCAGAACTTTCAAATTCTTAATAAACAAAAATTAAACCCTTTTAAATGCCTTTAAGCTCTCTTAAATCATAAATAATCCAATCCTTACCAATAAAAATGATTTAGCCATACATCTTGATCAAAGCATACAAAATATAAAACTTTAGCAATATGTCTTCACAAATCCAAAAATATAAGCTGTAAAAATAGGTTTAGAGGTCACAAAATTATCCAAGGAAATCTCCTAGACATGTCTTACTCTCGAAATTAATTATAGAATCTAACACAGCTCTTAAATCAATACAATCTTTCAGAAAAATCAAAGAACATTCAAGAATATAAGCTTAAAAATAATAACTTTGATTAATTTGAAAATATAGCAAAGACATAAAGATTTTGAGTTAGAAAACCCCCTATGATGATTTAGAAACTCAGATATATGTCTCTATTACAAGATCCAAGAAATCAAAACTTAGAAAACACACTAAAACTCGAATTGAAAGTGTTTGAAGCTATAAAACTACAAGTAAGAACTAAGATAGAAGGAAGAGCCTCTTTTACTAATCCTATATCTGATTCTATGTGATTGAATGAATCTCCTTGTTGTTTTTCTCTATTTTTCAGCTCTAGTAGCCTCCCATTTGGTATTATAAGACAATAGCATTAATGAATATCATGCCAAAGCCCACTGTATTGGTCCTAAATGACCGCTCCAATATAGGGATCTCTAGGAGCAATACGGGGGTTTAGCTAGACCTATGCATTGGTCCTTAAATGTGACAATTCAACTCTTTTCTTGCTCTAATCATCATTTAATCTCTAATTCCTGCAAATTAAATATTAATAAACATTAATTGGAAAATTAAATACTGAATTAGGGGGTTATAATTAAATAAATAATAAATAAAAACTCAATCAAATTAACTCATAACATCTTACTTAAAATAAATTTAAAAGTTAGTTTAATGTTAATTGATTTACTTTATTGTGATTAATGTAGTTGATACATTTAATATTGAATGACTATTAAATGATTCTAATTTTTCTTTTCCTTTCTATATGATTTCATATATATATAATGACCCTTATATGTAATGTTAGGTTTGTAAAGACATTCTATATGGATTTTTATGCAAGTTTGGAATGAGGTATTTTTAAGAAAATAAGTTTATTTGTTTAAAGTAAGGTAAAAAAAAAAAGGGTGAAAGCAATCTTTCATAATTTGAATTCCACTCTTCCTTCATTTTAGGAATTCTTTGACCATTTTTTATTTTAGTGGGAATATATGACCCTTCTTTCACTATATTCCATAATTTAATATTTTCAATTTGAAGAAAAATTCATCCTAGTTTTTTAATATAAGTATTCATTTCCATCAAATAAAGAAGGCCTACTATTTGCTCACAATTGTTAGAAATTAATTTAAATGTGAGACCTCGGCTCAGATACCAATTTTAAGCCCTAAAGGCACTCAAAGGAGTTAGGGTGAATTGAGTGATTAAAACTTTTGAAACTAATTAAACTAGGCACCTAAACTAGTTCAAAATAAATGTAATCACTAAACTAATATTCATCTAAATATGATAAGGGAATGCAAATGCAATTTGATAACAACTCATCCAATAGCCAAACCATATAACAAGCTATAAGTAAAAAGATAAGGATAGAGAAAGACATTGAATTTATATAATTTTGCCTACCTAAAAGATAGATTACGTCCTCTCTTTAATTACTTGTTGGAAATTTCACTAACAAAGTAAAAATAATTACTCTTCTAGGGTGAAGAGTAACCCTTGCAATATACAATCTTCTTGTTAAAGGTTAAGAGTATCCTTTTTACAAATCTTTTTATGGAAAAGAGGAACCTTTACAACACACAATCAATCAAATAGTCCAATAACCCCTATACATGTAACCAAATACACCTAAAGAGGTGTTTCACTTAAATCTTAATGAAACTTAAGGTTCTTGCTTTTAATCAATGAGATGATTAAACTATGATGCACTTATAAACATAAACAAACCCAATATGGCAGAGTTGATGCACTAAAAATTAGTAAATATAATGAATGATAAGAGTGAAGATTCAAAGACCCAAATCTGGATAGCTTTGATGAATGTAAATATTATAGCTTAAAAAAATAATCCTATAAACATTTAGATATATGATCAATAAAATCCTTGAGGAATTAAACATAATAATTTGGAAGCAACAAATTTGGATTAAGGTGTCCAAAAATGAGAATGAATTCTAGAACATGCAAAATTGGACAATTATGACGTCTATAACCTTATAAGCTTGAATATGCTTATAAAACCCTTGATGATGAATTAAATTGATTTATAAAACACTGAAATAATTAAACAAACTAAGAATAGAAAAATCATATACCCTAAAATTGATTTGTATAGTTAAACATGTGATTAAAGCAAGAGCATAGAAATTAGCAACAATTTTGATATATCTATAAATTTAAGCTCAAAATAGATTAAAGAAGCTTCCAAAAAATTAAAGAAAAAAATTAAACATAACCTAACACTTAAGTAAACAGAAAAAAATAATTTCATAATTTTTTAAACAGATTAAGATGGCAAGAATCATGATTAAAGTAAGAAAAGGCTAAATAGATACAGTTTTGATATGTCTTAAAAATTATACTCAAAATAATCAAAATAAGTTCCCAAATATATGAAACAAAGATTAAATAAACTTTAGATGACTTAACCTAATAGAAAAAAATAATTTCACAGCCTTAGAAACAAATTAAAAATAAAGAGGGAAAGGATTGAACTAAGAGCATTGAAAACTTAGACAGTTTGAGGTTTTGATAAATTTGATCTTGTAAACTTGCTTAGAGAGAATAAAAAATTGCTAGAATGATTTGAAATTGGGTTTAACAGCCCTTTGGACAAGTGCTGTTTAATTCCTGTTCAACCGTCATTTATGACTAGAAAAATACAAAACATGGCTCAATTTAATTCTAAACCTTTCCAAACATTAATATAACATTGAATAAGACTTCAAACAAGTTTTATATCATGATTGTAGATTATATAAATGAACAAAACCAATCACACGCTTAAAAATATGAATTACCTTATATAATCAAAATTTATGCAACTTTACAAAGCTATATGCAATGCATGCTCAAGTTTGAGCCCTTAGATATATTGATTAGTAAGTAAAACTTACAAATACATTTAAACTAACCTAACTAAGGTCTAAGTTTCCATATTTCTTATGCTCTAAGAACTTCAATTTTGGCCTTTAAGCTCAAGCTTTCCACATTGAATTCATCATGACTCATGCCTATCTTTAAATTCTATAATATGAATGTAAATCATTAGTGAGCAAACATGTTTTGTTATTATTAAAACTAAGATTGGAACCTCCCTTAGTTTAATAATCTTCCACTTTTTGATGATGACAAAACATATGTTATTACGGAGAGAACAAACCATATTCTAAAGAACAAAATCGTATCATAAACATAACCAAACATCTCATATCTTTAAAGAGTGCCAATTACTACCAAACATTCCTAATGGGGATACATTTTATAGTATTTATATATGTGTTTCAATTCCATTTCATCCCTAATTTTTTGTTTAAATGCTTAATTTGTGTTCTTTTTGCGTTTATATTCAGATTTGACCTTAAGGCACAAATACAAGTTGAAAGGGCCATGTTTGAGCATAGTTGGAGCAAATTTGGAACTAAAATTGGTATAGAACCAATTTTAAGACCTATAACATCATGCTATGAGGTTCCACATCAAATTTCAAGTTCATATGACAAGCCATGAAGAGTTCAAAAAGAAAAGAACAAGATAAGATTGGTTGAACTCTAGATTTGGTGCATGTGACTTTGGGGATGCATTAGGAGCACTTTTAGAGCTTTGATTGATCTGAAATATTATAGGGTGCAAGGTAATCATGTTAAGAACCTGCATACCAAATGTTATGGCAATCAGAGTTACATAGAAGGAGTTAGAACAGAAAAGGCAATCAGAGGTCGAAGTTGTCAAATTTCAGGGAATAAAATGACCCCTATACAACAGAGCCCCCAAGGCCATTAACGATGTCATTGTACCTTGAAACTAGAAAATAAAAAAGTCAAGAATGACGTCTTTTTTTTTTCTTGAACCCTAAGTATAAAAGGTAGGCGTCATTCTCAGTCTAAAAGCCCCCTCCTTTGATGTTTTCCAGCCTTGTTCTTCCTCTTCTTTTTATTTTCTTGATTTCCTTTCTTTAGTCTTTAGTTTATTTTCATCTTTTAGCTTGTATTTTCCATTTCTTTTGTTATTTTTCTCTTGATTTCTTGTTTTAGTCTTTAAATATTAGTTTTTTGATGTATTTTGTTTAAACATTTATGTTAAACCTTAGTTATTGTTTGTTAATGGAATGTTTTGTTCTTATTAATTCGAGTTTTATTCTTAATTTTCTAGATTTGGGTTTGTTATTTTCTAATGTTTTATTTATCTTTTACAATCTTTATTTTATTATGCTATTAGTTTGTTTAATTATTGTTTTAATTATTTTAGTAATGTTTAGCTAGTTTAGTCTTAGGTTGGAAGTTAATGATGGAATTTTGGGTAAATAATTATGAGAATTGACTAGGAATTGAATAGGTTTTGTTATTTAGATTAGGATTGAATTGAGATTCCACATAAATGTCATGAATTAGGGACTAATGCTTAGGATTAGCTACCTTAGGTGTAATTCTTAGTTTAAATTGGTAGGATTGAGCCATATGATACGTAATTGTCCTTGTCGATTTCCATAAGTGGCAATAGGTTAAGTGGGTTTGTAGGTAAACTTATCTAATTAATCTTAGATCCCAATGCTATAAGTTACATGGTCCAA